>PVKZ01001182.1:351650-460299 GCA_004027375.1 Macroglossus sobrinus
AGAGAGAGAGAGAGAGAGAGAGAGAGAGAGAGAGAGAGAGAGAGAGAGAGAGAGAGAGAGAGAGAGAGAGAGAAGGACAGAGAGAGATACATAGAGAGAGACAGAGACAGAGACAGAGAGACAGACATATCAGAACTAAGAAGAAAAAGCTTCTTTTTCTTCTAGTGTCTAGGTCCCTATACTGACAAAGGTTAACATCATGCCACCCTTCAAGAAAGAAATGTTCCATTATTAAAGCAGGACAATGAAAAATGGACTCTAGATGGAGATCTTGCCCTTGTCCTTAGAGTTTCCATACATTTCCTGCTTCCCTTCCACCTGTTTTACATCCCAGACTTATAGTGTATTGCTCAGTATTTACTTGTGCTGTTATATCCAAATCCCAGCGCAAATATCCATTACTAAAATGAAGACTGTTCTACGTTCTCAGTGTTAGAATTTCTTTTTGCTAGTTCCTAGCACTATGCATTTACTTCTACTACTTTTTTTCCAGCTGTCCCTTCCATCATAAGGATGGGAGGTATCTACATAGGTAGATCTTTTCTATTCTGTCAGAACTTTTTGACATCAGTTGTCACTCTTTTCTCTTATGTCTCTACATATTGGCTGTTTCTAGGTTTCTTTTTTTTTCATTGTGGTTTTCATGGCACCCATTCTTGCTGAACTTTCTATAAACAGATTTATTGTCTATAATACCAATTATGGTCTGTCACCTTATTCAGTGATCTTACTGATTCTCCTGACTGCTCATACTCTGTAGTTTTTGTCTATTCCAAAAGGGATGAGACACCAAAATGGGTCTCAGTGTTTCCTATGCAAACTGAGGAATGCCAGCTTCATAGATTTTTATGTTAACTTCTGGGAGTTATTAATAGAAAATATTTACCTTTGAGAGCAAAATTTAAAATATGATTAAATATTCACAATTTATCACAATAAAAGTATTCCTGGAAAGGATTTTGCAGAAGCAATTACTTTAAATTCTCTTGTAAATATTTTAAATTGCCTTTAACTAATGTTTCTACAGATGTTATTATATTTGCTTAAAATTTTATATAGTAAAATAATAAACAGAAGATTGGATTTGAGTTTTGACATGTAAAAGTCAATGTTTATCTATAATTCTGTTGCTAGGTAATTTCTGATATCAATATATTTATAAAATATTAGTATTTGATTATAGCTATTGATAAAAATATAAAATTATTCAGATATGATAAAGAATAAAACATATTTCATTGAGGTAAGGAACCAAATGGATATTTCCTAAATAACTGTCTAATTGTATTATTTTAGATAAGTAAAGATCAAAGTTTTTCAGAAGCAGAGTTTTCAATACCTGATAAAACACTCACTTTGAGCATTGCACAAATAGTAAGGCAGGTGCAAAAACTTGAAGAACTGAAAAATCGCCTTAAAGAAGGATCCAGATCCTCCTGGAAAGCCGTAATATGTAATTCCAAGTAAGTAAAATATGAGTTAATAGAATTAAAATCAATAAGAGTAGATGTATAATTAGTAACAAATGTAAGATAATGGTTCAAATTTTATACTACAGGTAGAGCTCCTAATCAAATCAGAAGGTCTAGTAAGCTTGTTCCTATTTGAAATTTTAAATAGTTTGAAGCAACACTAATATAGTAGACAGTAGCCACATGTGGCTATTAAAGTTAAAATTAATTTTAATTAAAATACCAATTTCTTAGTACACTAGCCACATTTCAAGTGCTCAATAGCCACCTGTAGTTATTGTTAGAAAGTTCCATTGGAATTGCTGGCTTTGAAATATCTGGCTTATAAACTCTCCTCTCAGTATAGTAAGGTATAGCCCTGATAATAAATAGAAAACTATTTAAAATAGGATTAAATATTTCTTTCATGAGAAACATCATTATTTAAAATTGCATAGGGTCTGGGATATGTTTCTAAGAATAAATTTCTACTTTTAAATAGAAAAAAGCCTTTTTATTTGGGTAAATGGGAGGAAGATTCCAGTGAATGATTACACTGATATTCCCATTATCTGTTGATGCTCCTTTTTAATATTTGAAGTTTAGATGTCTTGAAATTAAGTAGAAGAATAAATCATCATCATAAAATATCTTCAGTGATTTTCTTCTACCTTAGATAGTATTTTTTTTTGTGATGAGTACAGATCCACTTTCCTAGTAAATTTCAAGTGTACAATAGTATTGTTAACTGTAAACACTATGATGTACATAAGTTCTCTAGAACTTACTCAACTTCTAACTGAAAATGTGTGCCCTTTGGACAACATCCCCCCATTTTCTCAATTTCCCAGCCCCTGGAAGTTACCATTCTAGTTTCTGGTTCTAAGAATTTGACTGTTTTAGATTCTACATATAAGTGAAATCATACAGTATTTGCCTTTCTCTATCTGGCTTGTTTCACTTAGCTTAACATCCTCCAGGTTCTTCTATGTTGTCACAAATGGCAACATTTCCTGTTTTTTATTTATGGCTGAAAAATATTTTATTGTATATATTTACAGTTTCTTTCTCCATTCATCTATTGACTGCAAACCAGGTACTTTCCATATCTTGGCAGTTGTGAATAATACTCCAGTATATATGGGAGTGCAGATACCTCTTTAAAGATATAGATTTCATTTCCTTTGGATATATACTCAGAAGAGGGATTACTGGATCATGTGATAGTTCTATTTTTACTTTTTTGGGGAACCTCCATACTATTATCCATAATGGTTGTATCAATATACATTACCAACAGCAGTGTAAGTGTCCCCTCTCTCCACATCTTTACCAACACTTATCTCTTTTTTGATAATAGCCATTCTAACTGGTGTGAGAGGATATCTCATTGAGGTTTTGATTTGTATTTCCCTGGTGATTAGTGACGTTGAACAACTTTTCATGTGCCTGTTGACCATCTGTATGTCTTTATTTTGGGGAGGGAATATCTATTAATTTGCCTATTTCTTTGCTTGTTTTTAATAGGGTTATTTATTTTTTGCTATAGATTTGTATGAGATCCTTATAAATTTTGAATATTAACCCCTTATGAGCTATATGATATGCAGATATTTTCTCCCATTCTGTAGGTTGCCTTTTCATTTTGTTGATATTTCCTTCACTCTACAGAAACTTTTATATTTAATATAATCCCTTTTGTTTATTTCCGCTTTTGTTGGCTGTGCTTTTGATATAATATCCAAAATATCACTGCCAAAACCGATGTCAAGGAGTTTTTTCTCATGTTTTCTTCTAGGAGTTTTATAGATTCAGGTCTTACACTGAAGTCTTTAATCCATTTTGAGTTTATTTTTGTGTATAGTTTAAGTTAATGGTCCTATTTCTTTCTTTTATATGTATATATTCTATTTTCCCAGCACCATTTATTAAAGAGACTATCCTCTCTTCATTGTGTAGTCTTGGCATTTGTGTGGAAGATTAGTTGATCATATGCCTGAATTTATTTCTGTGTTCTCTGTTCTGTTCCATTGGTCTATGTGTCTATTTTTATGCTAGTACCATACTGTTTTGATTACTGTACTCTGAAATCAGGAAGTATAATTTGTTTTTCTTTATCAAGTTTTCATTTGCTAGTCAAGCTTTTTTCCTGGTTCTATATGAATTTTAGGATTGTTTGTCTATGTCTCTGAAAATTGTCATTGGAATTTTGATAGAGACTGAATTTTGATAGAGACTGTAGATTACTTGGGATACTATGGCTATTTTAACAATTTGTGAACATGGAATATTTTTCACCTATTTCTCTATTATTCTGTTATCTTCAATAATATCTGGTATAGTAACTTATCTAAGTAAAATTTTACATTTATGAACAACCACTTTTTTGCATTAAACATAAACTAAGACTTTTTATATTTTAGTGTTAAAATAGAAAGTACCCCTAATTAGGAGGGGTTATTCTTTATTATGCAATTACTTTATTGATATCCTCATCTGTCAATGATGAGACTTAAAGGAATGAAAGGGAGTGTTGCTTGAGTTAGCTCCAATGGGGGTTGCATAATAGCTTCTTGGTTCAGAGGTCCAGATATATTCCCTTGAGCTATGTATTGTGAGGTACAAAAGCAATTTCTAATTATATATTAAAATTAATACCTGAAATGCAAGTGTCTGATGTGTGCTGAGATTTTCCTGGTAAATTTACATGTATTCTTTGATCCTTACAAGTGCTCTATCAGGTAGATACCCTAATACCCCAATTTTAATAAACAGAGAAACTGAGCTCCGAAAGGTTAAGTAACTTAAGTATGCAAAGTTACATAATTAGCAAGTGAGTAAAACGGATTTTGAGCAAAGTAGTCTGACTCTAGAACTTGTGCTCTTGATGATTATACCATTAATAACACATTGGTAAAAAGAAATCTCATGCTTCTATCCAGTTTACTTTTGCTATTTTTGTTGCTAATGTTGTTGGTATATCTAATTGTATTCATGGAATACATAGAATTAATAGAATTACATATTTTGACTTTTATACTTATTTGCTTGCTATAATTTACTTTATTGTCTGTCAATAAAAATTAAATAAGGAATTAAATTTTATTTTACAAACTATATATGTCTAGAGCATACATTCTAGTTATTATTTAAGAATACCATTCTTTGATAATAAATACGATTTATTTATTAATATTTTAACAGGGATAGTAAAACTCTACCTGAAGCAACACAAAGTTATGAAAATGTACTGCAGAAAATTGAAGGTGATATTTTATATGTTTAGCTTTTATAAGATTTCCTAAACACATTATCATTTAGAGACTTATAGTTTAAAAGCTTATAACCATAAAATTATCCAATAGTACATTTAAAAATATATTTAATAATCAGTTTAATATTTTCACTAGAAGTTATGATTATGTTCCAGATTCTGTGAGTGTACAAATGGATAAAATTTGGTTGTTACCTTATAAAACCCACAACTTAATAAAGACACAAGCACTGATATTGCATTTTATTATAATGTAACGTGTGATAAATGTTTGTGTAATTTACAGTGAGTGTACAGAAAAAAGCCAACTTGTTCAACTTGAGGGAGTCAGGAAGATTTTATGCAACTTTAAAACATGAATAGGATCTAATTAAGTGAGGAAGGGAGATATTTGGTATTTTAAGAAAAAGGTATAACATAAACAACATGAATTGAGAATTACAACTGGAATGGTGAGTGTAAAGCAATAGATATGGATGAGGTAGGAGAGAGCCTAGTCAGAGGGATTGGATACTGTGCGAAGGAACATCTTATTTATTTGTTTGTTCATTTATTATAATAGGGAATCATTGAAGATTTATTGTAAGGTAGTGACAGTTTTGGATTTAATTTAAATTTTACAGAGATAATTTTGACCACATTGTAGAAGCTAGATTTGGGGACTTGAAGTAAGAAAGGGAAATTATCACTGTATCTTAGAAGTGGAATAGTGCCTAGATTAGAACATAAGTAAAAGAGAAGACAAGGGGGAGATTTGAGAAATATTTCCTTGAAAAATTGGCAAAATCTGATGATTGGACATGAAAGGGGGATTAGATGATGGTAACATTAACTAAGAGAATATAAGAGGGAAAACAAGTTTTGTTGGAAAAGTGGTGAGTTCATATGACTCAGTTATTATACACATTCTTTCAGCTATTAACCACTTGTTGGGATCTACAGTGTTGGCAGCTGTATTGTTTTTCTTAGCATTTTTTGTCTTAAATGAGTTATTAAAATAAATATAGATTTTATTGAAGTTTATTAAATTTAAACTCAATATATATAACTGATATTGAAACATGACAATTTCTCTATTATTTCAGAATTCATAAAAACCCACTCAGCTGAAGAACTTAAGGATGTTCCTGCAACTGAGCCACGTAAGTTTCCACTTATTTAAGCATCATTATGTTAATAACCTTTATTGAGTGCATTGATATCTATTATTTTCTGTAATTTAAATTAATAATTATTAAGTTAACAACATATATTCCCTGAAGTTTGGAGTCATACAACTGAGCTGGTTGTCAAGCAAGTATTGAAATTCCTAGTGAAGGCTACATGTTATCAGAAATAGACTCATTTTTGAGGAGGATCATGTATTACTTGGAATGGAGGACTTTTGGTTGTGATTAGAATATACTACTAAAATGTTGCAGGGGTAGCAAGCCTTTAAGGTGGAGCACTGACAAATTTAAAAGATCCTTTGTAGATTTTGTTGCTATGAATTACTGATCACCTCATATACACTGATGTTGCTGACAGGTGGGTACTCAGCTTCAGTTAAAGCTGCTATAGATAGTATATTAAACATATGATTATATGCCAATAGGAAGGAGAAATTACTTTGCTTATATCTTAATACTGGAAGAATTTTGTAACAGTCATGTAGTGCATGCTATGGAATACAGTTTACAAGTGGAAAATAAGATTTGGTTGGAAAAAATTGTCCTCTTTCAACACCAGATTTAAACCCTAATGTTGCCATGTTTAAACCAAGGACAGCTATACATTCTCTCTCTCTAAGAGAACCCTGAGTAGGTAGAATAGAAAGGTATGTAAGGCTTTGGAGCAGATAGTGAAGGCCTTTTTCTACATCAAACCCTCTGCACATCTATGAAGCTCAATCTGTGCAGTAGCTGTCTTCTCTCTAGTACTGTGTCCTGTGCATTCCAGCCACTTTGGCCTCTCTAAACTCTAAGCTCTGTTCCTGAACTCAAGGAGACCAGTAGACTCTGGATTCTTCTTCCTTATACTATAGCCTAGAAACTCCAGGCAGTATGTTGGGATAATCATGGGGCTTTTTCCTTTGTTTTCCTTCTCTCAGGAATTACTGTTTAGCACTTTCTGTTTTCCAGTGTCTGCATATTGCTGTTTTATTTATTTTTGTCCAGTTTTTAATTAGGTTAAGGTAAAAGGGTAATTATGGTCTCCAACGCTCCATCATGGACAAAATCAGAAGTCCCTGTGCCTACTTATGGACCAATGGAACATATCTTTCAACCACAAAATAAAGTTCCAAAAGAATAAAATATAACAGTAGAACTATTGCACATGACTTTTAAGGGAAACACAAGACAGGGTTACATTGCACAACATGGGGAAAAATCTTTCAAAAATTTGTATCTTTTTCCTTGGCAGCTGATTCAATCCCTGAGTTCCACTCATGAAGCATCATTATGTTAATAACCTTTATTGAGTGCATTGATATCTATTATTTTCTGTAATTTAAATTAATAATTATTAAGTTAACAACATATATTCCCTGAAGTTTGGAGTCATACAACTGAGCTGGTTGTCAAGCAAGTATTGAAATTCCTAGTATGGCTCTACTTTCTCTATATTGCTCTCTTTTGTTTGTATACTCTCTTTTTCTCTTAAAAGTACTCTCTTTCATCTTCTTCAACCAAACTTTATTCTCTCCTTCACTTCTTATTCTCTAAATTTTGTTAGATTCCATAGACTAACAAGACAAATACTTTCATATTCCACTCTGTTTTAAAAAAATTTTAAACTATCATTTAACCTTAATGTTGTTTAATTTTAGGCTCATAGAAAAAAATGAGCAGAAAATATAGAATTCCCACATACTCAGTCTCCTCCAACCCCTCTGCACAAAGTTTCCTCTATTATTTACATTTCACATTAGTGTGGTAGAATGTTAAAATTGATAAATACTGATACATTATTATTGACTAAACCCATAGTTTACATAGCATTCAATATTTGTGTTGTATAATTCTGTGGGTTTTGACAAATATATAATGTCATGTATTCACCATTACAGTATGATACAGAATAGTTTTACTGCCCTGAAAAATCCCGTGTTCTACCTATTTATCTCTCCCTCCATCAATCTGAATCCCTGGCAAACACTAATCTTGTTTCTGTAATATTACCTTTTTAAAGAATGTCATGTAGTTAGAACTATACAGCCTTTTACTTAACAAGATACATTTAAAGTTTCTCCATGTCTTTTCATAGTTTTATAGGTCATTTTTTATTGCCGAATAGTAATTTTTTTGTACGAATGCACCATAGTCTGTTTATCCATTCATCTATTGGAGGAAATCTTGGTTCCTTCTAAGTTCTGCAGTGACAAATAAAGAGCTATAAACAAAGGTTTTTGTGTGGACATTTTTTAACTCATTTGAGTAAATGTCAAGTAATGTGATTGCTGGATCACTGTCTTTGGACTTGTTGCCTTTCCATATAAAGGTTAGAATCAGATTGTTGATATCCACAGAATAACTTGCTCGAATTTTGATTGGAGTCAAATTGAATCTAAAGATCCAATTGGCAAGAACTAACATCTTAACAATATTGAGTTTTCTTATTGCAGTTGCTTCCCTATGTATAAGCAATGAACAAGTAGAATTTGAAACTACAAACACACCATTTACATTAGCACCAAAACACTCAATACTTAGATATTGATCTAACTAAATATATGCAAGATGTATATGAGAAAAAGTACAACTTTCTGATGAAAAGAAATCAAAGAAAAATATACATAAATGGAGAGGTATTTCATGTCCATGGATAGGAAGGAATTATGGTATACTTTCAAATTATTTAACATTTTCTTTGTACTTGTCCTGTTTTATTTATCCAGTAGCAAACAGTGCAGAGACTGTCTTCTGTCATATAATTCTTGTATTACAAGATCGAGTTACCACCCTAATAATTAACTGACTATTATGAATCCTCATAATGTTGGTTTCCTTATAAGTAGCATCTTTGATAACATTTTGGGTTATTTGATTCAGTTGAGAAATTTAACAGGGTTATTAGAATCTTCCCATAGATCTTATTGACTTAGCAGCAACACCCAAAGAAGTTCACTTTTGGCATCATAGAGTCCTCTTCATATAACATAAGTAAGTCACATACACTGGAAGTCCATCCAGTTTTGCCACTAGAGGCATAGTATTTAAAAAAATTTTTTTTAATTTTCTATTTGTTATTTTTTTTAACATTTTATTTTTTCCCCTCTCACCTCCCCTCAGGTAACCACTAGTCCATTGTCCATGTACATGAGTCTCTGTTTGTTCGTCCTGTTCATTTGCTGCTTTTAGGTTTATATCACACATATAAGTGATTTCATGTGATTTTCAACCTTTTTTTGTCAGTCTTATTTCACTTGGCATGATTATTTCGAGATCCATCCATGTTGTTGCAAATGGCAGTATTTTATCTCTTTTTATGGCCGAGTAATATTCTTTTGTATATATGTACCACAGCTTTTTTATCCAATCATTAATCATAGGACACTTCGGTTGCTTCCATGTCCTGGCCACTGTGAATAATGCTGCTGTGAACATTGGTGTGCAAATATCTTTTCAGATATGAGTTTTCAAGACTTTGGAGTAAATACTCAGTAGAGGGATTGCTAGGTTATATGGTAGATCAATGCTTAGTTTTTTGAGGGACATCTATATTGTTTTCCATAGTGGCTGTACCAATTTGCAGTCCTACCAGCAATGTATGAGGGTTCCCATTTCTCCACATCCTCTCCAACATTTGTTATTACTTGTCCTGTTGATTATAGCCATTCCAATAGGTGTGAGATGGTATCTTATTAAGGTTTTGATTTGATTTGCATTTCCCTAATAGCTAGCAATGTTGAACATTTTTTCATATAGTTGTTGGCCATTTCTATGTTCTCTAGAGAGAATTGTCTGTTCAGGTCCTCTGCCCATTTTTTTTATTGGATCATTTGTTTTTTATTGTAATTGAATTGTATGAATTCTTTGTATATTTTGGATCTTAGGCTCTTATCAGAGGTATTGCTTGAAAATATATTTTCTCATTTGGATGGCTGTTTTTTACCTTGTTGATGATTTCTTTTGCTGAGCAGAAGCTTTTTAGTTTGATGTAGTCCCATTCATTTACATTTGCTTTTATTTCCCTTGCCTTTGAGTTCAAATTCATAAATCCTCTTTAAGTCTAAGGTCCTTGAGTTTAGTTCCTATGTTTTCTTCTATGCATTTTATTGTTTCAATTGTTTCATGCCTTTTATTCAGGTTATTAATCTATTTTGAGTTAATTTTGGTGTGTAGTGATAGACAATGATCTAGTTTCATTCTTTTGCAAGTGGCTTTCCATTTTCCCCAGCACCATTTATTGAGGAGGCTTTCTTTTCTGCACTATATGTTTTGGCTTTTTTGTCAAAAGTTGCTTGCCCTTATAAATATGGATTTACTTCTGGACTGTTGATTATGTTCTGCTGGTTCGTGTGTCTGTTTTGCTGCCAATACCATGCTGTTTTGATTATTGTCACTTTGTAGTATAATTTGAAGTCAGACAGAGTGATGCCTCCAGCCTTGTTCTTTTTTCTCAAGATACTTTGGCAATTCAGGGTCTTTTGTGCTTCCATAAAAATCTGATGATGTTTTGTTCTATTTCATTTAAAAAAAAAGCTGATGGGATTTTGATGGAGATTTTATTAAATCTGTATAATGCTTTAGGTAATATGGTCATTTAATTATGTTGATTCTTCCAACCCAAGAACATAGATTATCTTTTCATTTCTTTGTATCTTCTTCAATTTCTTTTAATCTGGTCTTGTAGTTTTTATTATATAGGTCCTTCACATGTTGCATTAAATTTATTCCTAGGTATTTTATTCTTTTTGTTGCAGTTGCAAAAGAAATTATTTTCCACTTCTTTTTATGATGCTTCATTATTCGAGTATAGGAATGCTATGGATTTTTGAACATTGGTTTTGTATCCAGGCACTTTACTATATTTGCTGTCTTTAGGGTTTTCTATATAGAGAATCATGTCATCCGCAAATAATGACAGTTTTACTTCTTCGTTTACTGTTTGGATTCTTTTTTTATTTTTCTCTTGTCTGATTGCACTTGCTAGGACTTCCAATGTTATATTAAATAACAGTGGCAATAGAGGACAGCCTTGCCTTGTTCCTGATCTCAGAGGAAAGGTTTTTAGTTTTTCTCCATTAAGTATAATGTTGTTGGCTGAGGGTTTGTCATAGATGACCATTATTATATTAAGGTACTTTCCATCTATACTGATTTTGATAAGTGTTTTGGTCATAAATGGATACTGTATCTTGTCAAAGGCTTTTTAAAATTTGTTTATGCAGTGTATCACATTAATCGACTTGTGTATGTTGCACCATACCTGTGCTTCTGGGATGAAGCCCACTTGATCATGGTGTACAATCTTTTCAAGATGTTGCTGTGTTCTGTTCACTAGTATCATATTTAGGATTTTTGCATCTGTGTTCATGAAAGATATTGGTCTGTTGTTTTCTTTTTTGTGTTATCTTTACCAAGTTTTGGTATTAGAGTAAAATTGGCTGCATAAAATGTGTTGGGAAGTATTGCCTCCTCTTAGATTTTTTTGGAAGAGTTTGAGGAGAATAGATATTAAATCTTCTTTGAATATTTGCTAGAATTCACTGGTAAAGCCATCTCATTCTGGACTTTTACTTTTTGGTAGGTTTTTGATGACTGTTTCAATTTCCATACTGCTGATCGGTCTATTTAGATTTTCTAGTTCTTCTTGATTCAGTCTAGGAAGGTTGTATTTTTCTATGTACTGGTCCATTGTTGCATGATCCTTCGTATTTCTGTGATGTCAGTTTTAATTTCCCTTCTTTCATCCCTGTTTTTGTTTGTATTCTTTCTCTTTTTTCTTTAGTGAGTCTAGCCAGGGGCTTGTCAATTTTATTAACCTTCTCAAAGAAACAGCTCTTTGTTATATTTATTTTTTAAATATCATTTATTTCTGCTCTAATTTTGATGATTTCTTTTCTTCTGCTGGTTTTAGGCCTCATTTATTCTTCCTTTTCTAGTTTCTTAAGATGAAGTGTTAGGTTGTTTATTTCAACTTGTTCTTATTTTTGGAGATAGACCTGTAATGATATGAACTTTCCTCTTATGACCAGTTTTGCCGTGTCCCAAAAGTTTTGATAAATTGTATATTATCATTATCATTCATTTCTATGTATCTCTTGATCTCTCTTTTAATTTTTTTTCTGACCCAGTTATTCCTCAGTAGTATGTTGTTTAATCTCCACATATTTGTGGTTCTTCTTGATTTCTTTTTTTTCAGTTGATGTCTAGTTTCAAAGCATTATGATCAGAGAATATGGTTGATATAATTTGACCCTCTTATATTTGTTGAGGCTATCCCTGTGTCCCAGTATGTGGTTGATTCTTGAGAATGTTCCATGTGCGCTAGAGATGAATGTATAAGCAGCTGTTTTGGGATAGAAGGCTCTGTAAATGTCAATTATGTTCAGGTGGTCTAATGTGTCATTTAAGGATGTTATTTCCTTATTGATTTTCTGTTTGGATGATCTGTCCATATGCGACAATGAGGCATTTAGGTCCCCTATACAATAGTGTTTTGGTCTGTTTCTCCCTTTAGTTCTGTTAGTAATTGCTTTACATATTTTGGGGTTCTCTTATTGGGAGCATGGATATTAATAGGTGTTATGTCTTCTTGGTGCATGATTCCCATTATTGTTATAAAGTGTCCCTCAGTATCTTTTATTACCTTTTTTATTTTAAAGTCTATTTTATTCGATATTAGTACTACTACTCTCTCTTGTCTCTGAATGCTGTTTGCTTGAAATAGCATTTTCCACACTTTCACTTTTAGTTTATATTTGTCTTTGGAGCTGAGATGTGTCTCGGAGGCAGCATATGGTTGGGTTTTGTTTTTTTTTGATACATTCTACAATTTTGTGCCTTTTTATTGGTGAGTTCAGTTCATTTACATTTAGAATGATTATTGAAATATGAAGTCTTTTTATTGCCATTTTATCTTTTGCTTTCTGGTAGCTTGGTGTTTCCATTGCTTCCTTATCCTTATGTTTCTGTTTTCTTTATATTGGTTGGCTTTTGTGGGTTTTCCCTCTGGTCTTTTTTGTTTTATGTTATATACTTCACTGCTGAATCTTTGGTGTGTGGTTACCATTACGAATATGTAAAGGATAGTTATATATATACAGTTGTCCCTTTTGCTCATGCCTTATCTCCATTCCCCTTTGAGAATCTGGATCTTTGAATCCTCCCCTTTTCAATCATCTTGTCTCAGTTTGTTCCTATGTATGCTATATGTTCATTACTATCTTGCTATAGCAAATATCTTCTTATTTTATGCTTATAATGTCCCGTTCTTAGTAAGGGTTTCACTCCGTCACTTTTGTCAGCCTGCTAGTTATCTTACTCCTAATTATGTATATATTTTTTGTCATTTTGTTTTAGGTGAGCTAACCCCTTTCAGTATTTTCTGTAGTTCAGGCCTCATAATGAATTCCCTCAATTTTTTTATGTTTGGAAAGGTCTTTATTTCTTCTTTATATCTAAAGGAGAGCTTAGCTGAATACATTATTCTTGGCTGGTAGTTTCTTTCATTTAATAGTTTGAATATTTGACTCCATTCCTTTCTTGCTTGTAAGGTTTGTGCTGAGAAGTCTGACAATAATGCAATGGGTTTTCCTTTATAGGTTACTGTCTTCTTTTCCCTGGCTGCCCTGAGAATTCTGTGTTTGTCATTGATTTTTGATAATTTTAATATGATATGTCTTGGTGAAGGCCTTTTGGAGTTGAGATAATTGGATGTTCTGTTGACTTCCTGAAACCCTTAGATTTAGGAAATTCTCTTTAACTATTTGTCTGAAAATGCTTTCTAATCTCTGCTCCCTTTCCTAACCTTCGAGAATTCCCATTATTCTTATGTTTCTTCTGATGGTATCAGCTAGTTCTTGTATTTCTCTTTTCTTATTTTTCATTCTTTGGTTTCCCTCTTCTTCCTTCTGATTTATTTCTAGATTTATGTCTTCAATATCACTGATTATTTCCTTTATTTGTTTAACTCTATTTCCCAAGCTTCCTATCTTATTTTTCAACTTTTACCATGTGTTCTTTATCTTCAGAATGTCTATTTGGTTTCTTTAGAGGGTTTCAATCTCCTTGCTATAGAACTCATTCTGCTCATCTAGTTTTTTTTTTCAATTCCTGAAGTTGTTGATATGATTTGTTTTGGATCTCTGAAACATCATTCTGAATTCTCTGTCATTTAAGTCACATATTTCTATGTATGTCAGCTTATTTTCTGGAGACTTTCTCTTTTTTTTCTGAGATGACTTGTCACCTTGGTTGTTCATCGTTTTTAATGGACTATTATTTCTCTGCCTGGGCATTAATGACAGTGTTTTCTGCTTTATTATAAAGATTTATTATATAATGGTCCCTAGCCTGTTAAAGAAGGTATTTTTCTTTTGGTTTCCAGTAGGTGGCTTCTAAGCCTCTTGGAACTCTTCTTTATATAAAGTCTTAAAAATGTCTTCCCCCCCCCCCTTTATAGATGTTTAATCACACTTGCTACCCTCACTATCAGTTCCTGTCAGTGTTAGCAACAGTTTCGGTAGCATTTCCTCAGATTCCCCTGGGGCTCTGCTGAGTTATGTCTTGGAGAGTATGGGGGAGGGGTCTTCTGGGTTGGATGTTGGGGGCTGTGGCTCAGCCTTGGTTTTGCAACTGTAACTGGTAAAAATCAACTGTTGTTTCTCTTGTCCCACTTCTCTGCTTTCTGTCCTGATGACTGGGCACTGCTGCTGGCCATGTGGAGCTCACAGCACTCCCAGGCAGGGCTGTTCAGGGAAGTTACTGCACCTTCTCCCCTTCCCCTTCTCCTATAAGTAGCTCTGGCTGCAAGAGGCAGCTTCTTTGTTTCTCCCAGTCCACTGCCCCAACACCCAGGGTTCTGACCTGTGGTAGCTCTTATGTGCAGATCCCATGCTCAAACGTGCTGGTGTGCTGTTTGGGTGTTTTTTGTTGTTGTTGAATTTTAGATATTCAGCTTATTGTTGTTTCAAGGGGAGAGATCTTGGGATGTCTCTCACTTCGCCACATTTAATCCAATCCTAGATGCATAATTCTGATCATGTTATATAACCTCTTTGAGGCTCAACTACTTTTTTTGAAAATGGTGACAGTATCTATTTTGGTTTATTTTTAGGATTAAGAGAATGTAAATAGCATAGTGTCTTGCACATAAAAGGCATTTAATAAAATGGTAACTATTTTTTTATTATAAGCATTTTGTTCCTTGAATACTTTTGTGACCCTGCTGTCTTCTTTTTATGCTTGTCTGATTCTCACACATATAACAGTGAATTATATCAGCATAGAAGTATAATTGCCACTTGTAATACCTTTAAATCTTTTCTTTTTACAGTAGAACCTGCTTCTTTAGTTCCTAAGCGATTGAATGTCATGTTGAAAATATTTGAAAAACAGTCAAATATGTTAGAGAGGTAAGCTTTTAAAATAATTTTTTCCTAATTATAAAACTGAGTATATATTTATTTTAGAAAAATTGGAAATATAGAAGAGAAAATAAAATCACTGTTAAAAATTTAGTGTTCTTACATCGATTTTAAATGTACAATTTTAAAACTTAAAATTAATAATCATACAGAATATACAACTGTATAGTCACAATGGAAAACAGTATGTCAGTTCTTCAAAAATTTAAAAATGTAATTATCATATGATTCAGAATTTTCATTTCTGGTACATTGCTCCCAAAATTGAAATTATTATCTCAAAGAGATATTTGTACAGCCATGTTCACCACAGCATTATTCACAATGACAAAGAGGTGGAAGTAACACAGTGTCCAATGATGAATGAGTGAATTAAAAAAATGTGATATATACATAGAATGGATTATTATTCAGTCTTAAAAAAGAAAATTCTGACAAAGGTTCAACTTTAATGGACCTCAAGGACATTATGCTAAGTAAAATAATCCAGTCACAAAAAGATAAAAGTTTTATGATTTCATTTATATGAAGAAGAAAACATAGTCAAATTCATAGTGATAGAAAGTGGAATGGTGGTTGCCAGGGACTGGGGGAGTAGGTACAGGGAGTTGTTGTTTAATGGGTATGGAGTTTGAGTTTTGCAAGATAAAAAGAGTTATGGAGATTGGTTGCAAAACAATGTGAATACACTTAACACTGCTGAACTGTACACTCACCAGTGTTTAAAATGGCAAATTTTATGTTGTGTATATTTTACCACAATTTTAGAAAAGTATAAAATTACAATCATACAAAATGTAGTTTGTATATATACTTTTTATTTAGTGATAATTCTTTGTAAATTTATATAGTTAGTTTTTAAGTAAATGTTTTAAAGTAAAACATATTCAGGAAATTCACATCACACAGTATTTTTTTAAAAAAAATTTATTTAGATTCTACATTGAAAATTTGAGAAACTTTACCCGATCAGATTATCTAATGTAAAGAAAATAATGTTGGGGCAGCTGCTAAAAATGGAACTAAAGGATTGATGGCTTGTATTAATTGATGGTCAGGTATTTGATATTGTGATGCCATGCTACTGAAAAGGTCACAAAGATGTAGTAATGGGTTAAGAATAGGAGCCTACGTGCTAATCACCACATCTGGCTTTTGGACACCTGCCTGCTTGAAAAGTTATTGTTTGACTATTACCCCTGGGAACCTAACAGTTACCCATGGGAACCTAACATTTTAACAGTATGCTTTCTGCTTCTATACCACCCCCCCCCCCGCTTGCACAACTCACCTTTAGGTTGACAGGTAGTGAATAGAAGAAATATAGACCTTTGTGTTCTGACAGAATGAAAAATGAGATTTTGGGCTTAAAACCCTTGTACCTTTATGTTTCGGGGCTGCTCCTTTGGAAGGACAGCCACCGGCTAATAAACTGCCTCTAATATCAGAGCACTCAGGTTGAGTCTGGTTATTCCGGTCACAACAATATGTAATTGAGTTAGGCCCTATTTAACATCTCCTCCCTTTTATCTCTTTAGAATCCTCCTTATCAGAAGGGTAAGGTTAGAACTTCCAAAGCTTTGTTAATGAAAACTTTAACATGCTCTAGGGACATTCTTAAAGGTGGAAGCTGGTTTCCATAAAACCATTGAACCAAGGTATTAAAGCAGATATCTATACTAATATTTATTCTAGCTCCTCATATTAGGCTATTGGTGCTAGTTATAACTGGTTTTAGAATTCCTGGGTAGAACTAGCTGAAGGAGTACTATAAAGGAGAGAATTCCCAACTTGAATTGTTTTTTACTGAGAATAAGCTTTTTACAATTGTCTGGTCAGAATGTGTTTTGTACATTTCTTTCCATGTCAAGAAGTATCTTGGAAGTCTGTGTAGATGACCTACATTCATTTCAGATAACTAAGGTTATATTAGTTATACAACTGGTATGTTGAAAAGCATGTCTTGTATAATGAAATCATAAAGGAACTTTTTGAGGGACTCTTTGTATTCATTTATACTTGCTGATTTAGTCTAATTTCTCCCTGTATTTATTGAACTTCTACCATGTCCCAAGCTGAGTGCTTGGGACAAAATCTCAATTCAAATTAGTCTGAGCAGAAGACATTTTATTATTAAGATTCTGGACATCTCATGAATCTGATGATAGCAATATTTCTCAGTCAGAGAAATAAGTATAAACCAGAACTTGAACACTATCAGGGCACTTTTTTCCCCCTCCATATATGAGCTTTATTTTCTCCTGTTGCAGACTTTTTCTTTCCTTCTATTTTTTTTTGTTAATTTTTTGCACATAGGTGAGAAGCCATAACTGCTGACAATTCCTAAGGTTTACTCTTTCAGTTTTAGTCACTCTGAGGGATAGTATTTGAATTTTCTAAGTCTAAATGTCCTTGGTGAGATCATGTGTGCAGCTGGAAACAGGTACCCATTTCTTGACCAAACTACTTTAGTCAAAGACTTATGATCATGTGAGGTTTCTCAGGAATTATACTGATTCATAAGGCTGAGGAAAAGAGGTTTCCCTAAAAGGTTTAAAGTCTATTTCTCAGTTACTTAGTAGTGAGCAGATGTAGTGGGATTAAAGCCATATTAATATAGGATAATATTTAAAAAAGGATTGTATTTTGTTAGTATGCATGGATTATACAGTAGCAAGACAGGGTAATTATGCTGGTCTTTGAAGGAGCTAATAGACCTATTCATCAGGATATGATCATGCTGTTGGTATAGCTGTTGGTTTGTGGGTAGTGGGAAATGGAAAAGTTAACACAGACCCAGAGGACCCTGAAAAGTTTTTTTTTCAATTATGGGACAAATTGGAATTATAGAGATTAGATTACAGAATAGTTTGTGAAGCCATACTATTTCCTTGATGAACAGAATGCATATACCAGAGAAGGAGTGATAACCATAAAAAGGCAAACAACCCTCAAAAATAGGTAAAGTGTATACATATATAATTTAAGGAAGAGACAAAAAATGGTTAATAAACATTTTAGGAGATACTCAATCTGAACTGTGATCAGGGAAATGCAAAACAAAAAGCAACAGTACATTACTCTCCCTCTCCCCAATTCTGTTTAATAAAAAGTAAGAGTTTTCTAATTTCAAGTTTTGACAGGGATATAGTATAATGAATATCTTAAAATGCTAGTACAATAGGAATTGTCTACTCTGAAGGACAATTTAATAAGATTTATTAAAAATAACAAAAATGTATACCTTATTATTACAGCATATCTCTTTTAATCTACCCTAGAGGAAGAAATATGCTCAAGGAGGCATATATAAAGACAAATTTTTCACATCAATGTGATAATAGTAAAATACTAGAAAGAATTTCAATTTTTGTTAGGAGTGTGGCTCAATAACTTATAGTAGTAAGGAAATACTATGAACAACTGCATGACAACATATTAGACAACTTAGATGATATGGACAAATTCCTAGAAAGACACAAATTAAACTGATTCACGAGAATGAGAAAATCAATGAAACTGTATTATGTAATTAAAATATTTCCCATCAAGAAATGCTCAGGCCAGATGACTTCCCTGAAGAATTCAGATATTTACAAAGGATTTAATATCATCTCTTCACAAACTCTTATGAAAAATAGAAGAGGAGTTAATACTTTTCAACTCATTCTATGAGGCTAGTATTACTCTGATATCAAAATCAGGCAACAATATAACAAGAAACCCAGACCAAGATATTTTGAATATGAACCCCACATCTTCAACATAATACTAGCTAATTGAATTCAGCAATATATAAAAAGGGTTATACACTACAAGCAAGTGGGATTTATCCTAGTAATGCGAGGTTGGTTCAAAATGCAAATATCAATTAATATATTACATGATATTAATTGAATAATAGAGAAAAAATTATATAATTGACTTTATAGGCAAAGTAAAAGCATTTGACAAAATCCATTACCCTTTCATGATAAAAATATTCCACAAACTGAGAATAGAAGAGAACTTACTTTATCTCATAAAGACTATCTACGAAAACTCATAGCTAACATCATACTTATTGGTGAAAGACTTAATATATTTACTATCAGATCACAAACAAAATAGGATATTTTCAAGTCTTTGGGGTAAATACACAGTAGAGGACTTGCTGGATCATATGGTCATAGCAGCATTATTCACAGTGGTCAAAACATGGAAACAACCAAAGTGTCCGGTGATAGATGATTGGCTAAAGAAGCTGTGGTATATATATACAGTGGAATATTACTCAGCCATAAGAAGAGATGAAATACTGCCATTTGTGACAACATGGATAGACCTCAAACAGAATATACAAATGATCAATAAGCACACAAAAAGATGCTCAATATTATTATTTACAAGGGAATTGCAAATCAAAACTATAATGATATAGCACTTCACACTCACTAGGATGACTGTAATAAGAAAAACAGACAATAACAGTTGTTGGCAAGGATGCACAGAAATTGGGATGCTTATACAATAGTGGTACATCACTATGGAAACTTGTCAGTTCCTCAAAATGTTAAGTATAGAGTTAACATATGACCCAGAAATTTCATCCTTAAGTTTGTACCTGAGAGAAATAAAAACAAATGTTCACACAAAAATTGTACATGGATGTTTATAGTAGCATTATTCATAATATCCAAATAGTGGAAATAACCCAAATGTCCTTAAACTGATGAATAGATACACAAAATGTATATATCCATGAATGGAATATTATTTAGTGATAAAATGCTACAATGTGGATAAACCTTAAAAACATTGGTGCTAAATGTAATAAATTGGTCTCAAAAGATCACATTATATAATTCTATTCATACAAATATCCAGAAAAATCAAATCTATAAAGACAAACTAGATTATTGGCTGCCAGGGCTAAAACAGTGCTGAGAGGAGTGGGGAGTGACTGCTAGTGGGTATTAAGTTTATTTTTGGAGTAATTAAAATGTTCTGAAATTAGGTAGTGGTAATAGTTGATCAACTTGGTGAAGTATATTAAAGCCATTGAATCATACATTTTAAATAAGTAAATTATATGGCATGTTACTTATATTGTAATAAATCTTTAAAATTGTAATTATAATATGTAAAAACTCATTTGTCAAAAAATTTAGTTTCTCCATATTATGGAATAGTTGTCAGATAACCACAGCCGATGTGTTAAATCTAGTCTACAGCTTGATTTTGTAAAGTTTTGTTAGAACATAGTCACATCCATTTATTTACCTATTACCTATAGTTGCTTTTGGCGATTGGAGTAGTAGCAACAGAGATCATCTGGCTGGAAAAGTCTAAAAAACTTATTATCGGGCTCTTTACAGAAAAGTTTGCTAATCTTGCTATGGATTGAGAAGTGATATTTAAAAGAAGTGAGATTTATGTTTACCAGTGTAAATAGATCTCAGAAATTGAGTTAAGTGAAAAAATAAGTTGATAACAATATATACAGAGATAGCATTTGTGTGACAAATAAAATAAAACAGACATCCAACCCACTAACAAAAATTATAGAATCTAGTAGGTACATGCGTATTACATAAATGCATGGTACAAGTTCTGGAAAGATACACAGCTATCTAATAATATCTCTGGGGAAAGCATTTGAATTTTTGGAGTGGTAGTCAAAGTGAACTTTAACCTTATTTGTGTTATTTTAAATTTTCTACAAAGAAAAATCTGTTACATAAATAAAAACATAAATGTAAAATCATAATACATTATGTTTTTTTTCAGAGCTAAGGATGATCAAGTCTTGTTAGAAACTGTAAGTATAGCATTCCCAGTTTGAAATTGCACTTTACCCTTCTTGTTAATAGATTCTAGAAATTGTCAGAATACATAATCTTAAATCAAAATCTTATGTTTACTAAGTTTATTCAAGAAATTTCCATGTGTATGTAAACTAGAAAGGTTTGTCTATTCTTTTGATTTTACTAAACCTTATTATCACTCAGAAACACTTCACTTCTGAAATATTGAACTGTAAAGTCCCACTGTCATCTAAACTTCCATTGCTTTTCACTTCTATTTCCTTTGCCTCTTTCTGCCTCTATTATGGCTTCACTATACAGATTAGTACTAATGTTTAATTATTTTCATGAGTTACTGAAGACTTTCTCACTTTAATAAAGTACTCAAATAAGTTTTCTATTTTGAGGTATTTACTTTTCATTATTATTAAAATTATAATATTTTTTAGAAATATCAACAGATGCAAAATGATTTCCAAGTATTGTCAGAGGAGAAACTGATGCTAGAAAATGAACTACACAAGTTAAAGAATACGGAGGTTAGTTAAATTTTATGCCTGAAAATGGCATACAGTACCTACAAAGCCTTATTACATTAGGATATGGATCAAATATATATTTCAATGTTTTATAATACATTTTCAATATTAATAATTGGTAATAGCTATTTTAAAAACATAGAATAATACTATATTTAAATTACCATATTAACTATCAAAACCAAAAGCATGCTATGAAAAATAGAAGTATAATTTAAACATTCCAAAAGATGTTTCCAGGCCGAATATTTAACTTAATTAAAATGTTAATATATTAGTGTTTTCAAATATACTTTAAATGCATTTTTTTCTGTTCTTTGCAATTATATAATGTGTGTCCCAGTTCACTATACCAAGTAGAGTGAATAGAAATAACTAGAATATTTTTTTTGCTCTTTTGCCATTTTTATATAGCTTATAAATTTCAAACTGTAGATAACAAAGTCAAATGGATTAGAAACAAATTTTTATTAATTACGTAAAACTATAATTGTATGTTTCAACATAAAATTAATATAAAATGAAGAAAAATACTCTCAAATTTATTAATGTTGGGTACTAGGAGACCTGCTACTTCATCAGTTAGAGAAGCAGTGATCCTACACAGTTATGAATATACCATCAGGGCTGTCACACACTTTCAATTAGGAATAGATTCATTTAAGTATATTTCCAAGTAGGAATAGAAAATGAAAATAATAAAATAAATAGAAATAAAGTAGTAAATTGTCATATCAAATAATTGAGTAGTCTGGCCAAGTGTAAGCATTTTGCAACATTTAGTCATTAGATACACATTCAGAAAACTTTGGAGCTTCTTAGGTAACTTGAAGATGTTGCAGCAGTTTTTGGTTTTGCTTTTTTGAATTGTTTCTTGAGGTTTTGTGTGTGGAAACCTAAAAGTATGGAAGTGTGAAGGAGAAATGTAGAAGGAGTGTTACTACATTTATAATAGTAGTAATATTATATCCACACAAAGATGATGATCAAGAGATCTGAGTGATAGTCTGTTTTCAGAGAAGGGAGCTGATGTAACAGGATGATAGGAAGAGAATCATGACTAACAAGTTATGTCGAACTCAGGATTTCTAATAACAAATTATATCAGTTTTCTTCCAAAGTAGGCTTCCTTTTTTACCTTATCTACTTTGGTAATTTTAATTTTGTAATCAATCAATTTTAATCATCAAAAGCCACATTTGGTTCCTATTCTTATCTGGCAAATGTTAATCAGTAGTTTCCTGTGCGAGTTAAGGGTTTTATTTTCTTTTTCTGTAAGTAGGAGAAACTGACCCTAATCATGTAAAGCAAGAATTTTATTAGCTCAAAGAATTGCTGGAAAATTGAATGACATGTTTGGTGAAGGTTAGACCCAGGGTGATTCTTGAGTCAAAACAACAGAAGTTTATGAAGAGCCACTACATCTTTCTTTTGAGTGAATTTTTAGAAAGGGAGCTTATGGCTATTTTCCCCACCCCCTTTCTTTTGTTCACTGGCTGTGGAATTACTAAGTTCCAACCATTTTCCTTCCATAATGCTAAATTCTTAGATGATTGGATCTTACTGGCTTTGCTTGGGTCAAGTGTCACCAGGACAATTTGAAATGAGGAAGGTGCAGACCCTTCTAAAACATGGTGCTGTTAATAACAGAAAGCAAAAAGGATATTGGGCACAAATATCTGGTGTCCCTTCTATTTGATAATGTTCCCCTAATTACAATTTTATCCATTTACATGTTCCAGCTATCAGCCTACTTTTACTCTAAAGGGCTATATAAGTATTTTAGGTTTTGCAACTACTAAAACCTGTGTCTGTATATGAAAATAGCCATAAACAATACATAAATGAATGAGCAGAGCTGTGGTGCAATAAAACTTTAATTATAAAACAAGGCAGCAGGGAATATTTGGCCGACAGTTAACTCATTCTTTATTTACTACATTTGTGCTATCACCTGGCTTTCTACTCTAGCTTCCTAACTAGATAGGATCTTCCAGCTGTATATGTTTTGGTATGCTGTTGCTAGACAATATTATTGCTTAAAGGTTTGTTTCTGCTCTTTCTGTTCTGTTCCATTGACTCTGTTTATTTCTACACCAATGCCTGATTAAAGGTTTAGAATAAACCCTGATATTTTAGTAGGGTAGGTCAATCTACATTTTTATTTATAAAAATTATTTGTTTTTGGCCTTTGTACTTTCATATAAATTTTAGAGTTAACTTGTCAAATTCTACAATTTCGCTGAATCTGTTCATCAGATTGGTGAGACTTAGCATCTAGGATATCAAGATACATATTTTTTTAATGGTTTTTGAAAATTTTCTTTAATGCTTAGTGACAAATGTTTGATTGTCTTCTTAAAGCTTTTATCCATTTTTGTTAAATTAATATTAGGTGCTTCATATTTTATGCTATTTTAATTGCTATATTTTAAAAGATATTTTCAAACATTAATAGAGAAGTATAAGAATTTTTTTGTATATTGAATTTGTGACCAGAAACCTAGCTAGCTACATTGTCATAATGATTATTATTTTTTACTTGCATAATCAGTTTCTATGGATGATGATAGACGAAATTTTCTTACTTTCCAACTATTAATACTTTCTTTTTTTGCATTGCTGCACTGGCAAAGAACTCTAGGATAATATTGAATAAACTTGAGAGTGGGCATTTTTTATTTGTTCCAGATTAAGGGATATTTCTTTATATAATTTGCTAAATATATTTTTAATGCTCTTAAAATTCTTTCATCTTCTGTCCACTGCTCAATTCCAAATCCACTTCCAAGATTTTGGTTGTATGTTCTAATAGTACCCCACTGTCAGGTAGCAAAATCTGTTTTATTTTTGTATTTGCTGTTCAGCTGGTTGCTTTATTGGTTATTTTAGGGTTTACAAGTCTTGTTTTTGTTATCATCTATATTCAAGTGACATTAAATCACTTCATCTGTAAGAACCTTAAAATAATAAACTTTCATTTGTCTCTTTCCAGGCTTTGTGCTGTTGTTTTCATACATTTTATCACATATGATAAAACTGTACAGCACATTGTTATTTATATTGTCGTAAACTGGTACCTTTTAAAGAGATTTAAATAACGAGAAAAAGAGTCTTTATATTTGCCCATATAATTATTGCTTCTGGTGATCTTCACCCCACCCCCGCCCACCTTTATTGAAATATAATAGACAATTAACTGCTTATATCTACATGGTATAATTCAATAAGTTTTTTTCACTTACAGTTGACATACAATAAAATATTAATTTCAGTTGTGCAGCATAGTGATTAGATATCTATATAACTCACAAAGCGGTCACCCCACTAAATATAGAACCCCTTTACCCCTTACATCTTTATTACATTATTAAACATCTTTCCCATGCTTAACTCTACATCTCCATGTCTATTCTTCAATTATCCATTTGTACCTCTTAATCTCTGCCTTTCCCCCTACAACCCCTCTCTCAACTAGTATTCCCTCTAAATATTCTCTGTATATATGAGTTTATTTTCACTTTTGTTTTTGTTGTTGATTTTGTTCTTTAGATTCCACATGTATGTGGAATTGTGTTATATTTGTCTTTCTCTATCTGATCCATTTCATTCAGCACAATACCCTTTAGGTCTATCAAGGCAATATCTCTTCCCATCCCCTTCCTTTTAGTCTGTGTGTGTGTCTTTTGATCTGAAGTGAGACTTGTAGAAAGCATATATAGGGGTCTTGTTTTTTTATTCATTCAACCACTCTATCTTTTGGTTGGAACACTTAATTCTTTTCTATTTGAGGTACTTGTTGATAGGAATGCAGTTACTACCATTCTTTATTTATGTTTTTGATACATGTTCTTTTTTCTTAAAGAAGTCCCTCCAACATTTTCTGTAATACTGGGTTGGTGATGATAAATTTCTTTAGCTTATTTTGTCTGGGAAACTCTTTATCTGCACTTCGACACTAAATGATAGCTTTGCTGAATAGAGTATTCTTGGTTGTAGATACTGGCTTTTCATCACTTTGAATATTTTGTGCTAAGCCCTCTGTCCTGCATAGTTTCTTTTGAGAAATAAGCTGCCAGTCTTTAGGTGCTCCCTTGTAGGTAACTACCTGCTTTTCTCTTGCTACTGTTAAGATTCTCTCTTTGTTTTTAACCTTTGGCATTTTAATTATGACGTGTTTTGATGTGGGACTCTTTGGATTTCTGATTTTTTAGATTCTCTGAGCTTCCTGGGGTTTTATGTCTATTTTTTTTCACCAAATTAGGGAAGTTTTCCACCATTATTTCTTCGACTTCTTGTTTACCTTCAGGTGCCCACCTATTGCACAGATATTTTTACATTTAATAGTTTCCCATAGGCTCCCTAAATTTTATTATAGTCTTGGCTTTTTTTTTCTTGCCATTCCGATTGAATGTCCTTGGCTTTGATTCTCTTTATCCATTCTATTTTTCCTTATAATATACTTTTTATCTCAGATACTGTGTTCTTCATTTCTGACTGGTTCTCTTTTATAATTTCCATTTTTATTTTTATGTTTTTAAAAAAATCTCTTTGTTAAAGTTCTCACTAAATTTATCTACATTTCTCTTATTTTTCATTGAGAATCTTTTTAACCAGTGTTTTAAAGTCTGCATCTGGTAGATTGCTTGACTCCATTATTCCTGGATCTCTGTTTTGTTCTTTCATATGGTTTCTGCTTCTTTGTCTTTCCATTTTAGCTGACTTTCTGTGTCTGTGTCTATGTACTAAGCAAAGCTCCTATTCTCCTGGTTTTAGGTTGGCTTTGTGTAGTAGGTGTCCAGTGGCACAGTCCTGAGGGGGATTCAGCTAGAGGCCAAGTTTAGCCCTACCCTGTGTTCCTCCAGGGCCACATGTTAAAATTCAGCAAGCAATCCACAGATGCTGTGCTTATAGTTGCCTCAAGAGGCCACACCAGAAACTGCAGTCAGCTCCCACTGGTGTAGGTCTTGGAGCAGCTCAGCAAGGGACACAGGACATGCCTAGGACACAACTGGATATGGCTTGGGTTGAGCCACGAGTTTTGAGAGGTGGAGTTTCAGGGAATCCTCTGGGCAGATCGACCTCTGTTAGTTTGATGACTTCACAACTCTGGCGGCGCTTGCTGACTCTGCACTCTGAGAATGGGGAGAGCTCAATAGAGGAACAATGGATACTGCCAGCACTTCTGCCCAGGAGAAAGCCTTGCCCTCACTCTGACAGCTCAGTGTCTCCCTGTAAGTTCTTGGTGTCCCCTGTGTGGGTGACTGGGTACTGGTTCTCAGAGTGAGCAGGTCTTTCACTGCGAAAGTCCACTCGCGGACATGGCCCCTTTAAGAGGTGTCTGCAGCTTGCGGCTACCGCTGCTGCAGCCTCTGTCCCACTCAGCTGCTCTGATTAGGCAGGCTTGCATCTTTGCCCCTTGCTACTGATATACACTTTTGACTCTGATTTTTAAAAACTTTTTTTGCCTTCAGTTTTGAAAGAAATTTTTTCTGTATAATGAATTTTAGGTTGACTGTTTTTTTGTTTCCTTCCAGTATTCTAAAGATGTTGGTCCTTTGTCTACTGGCTTGCATTGTTTCTTTTATTTTCTTCTTTTTTTAATTTAAGTTTATTAGGGTAACATTGCTTAATACAATTATATAATTTTCAGGTGTACATTATAATTTGACATCTGTATAATCCATTGTGTGTTTACCACCCAAAGTTCAGTTTTCTTCAACTACCATATATTTGATCCCCTTTACCCACTTCACCCTCCCCCTTCCCCTGCATATTTTGCCCCCTTTACCTGTCTACCTCCCCCCTCTTCCCTTACCCACTACCTTCTGGCAATCTCTAGTCTATAGTCCATGTCCATGAGTCTCTGTTTGTTTGTCCTGTTCTTTTGTTGCTTTTAGGTTTCTATACCACATATAGGTTATATCATGTGATTCTCAACTTTTTCTGTCTGGCTTATTTCACTTAGCATAATTTATCTCAAGATCCATCCATACTGTTGCAAATGGCAGTATTTCATCTCTTCTTATGGCTGAGTAATATTACATTGTATATATGTACCACAGCATTTTTATCCAATCATCTATTGTAGGACACTTCGGTTGCTTCCATGTCCTGGCCACTGTGAATAGTGCTGCTATGAACATCAGTGTGCAAATATTTTTTTTGGATATGGGTTTTCAAGAGTTTGATATGTATTAACTTATATACAATTTATATTTAGTAAAGCATTATAATAAACATTCTGACTGTTGTTTTGTTTCTATTCAGATAATGTTCTTTGAAAAACAGAATAGTGATTCTCAAAATAAAGTAGTTCCTTCTTGGAAGCATTGCTTGCAAATATATTTTCCCATTATGATGGTTATTTCTTTACCTTGTTGACAATTTATTTTGCTGAGCAGAAGCTTTTTAGTTTGATGTAGTCCCATTAATTTATATTTGCTTTTATTTCCCTTGCCTTTGAGGTCAAATTAATAAAATCCTCTTTAAGTCCAAGGTTCCTAAGTTTAGTTTCTACATTTTCTTCTTTGTATTTTATTGTTTCAGGTATTAATTTCTTTAAAGTTAATTTTGGTGTGTGGTGATAGACAACATTCTAGTTTCATTCTTTTGCAAGTGGTTTTCCAGTTTTCCCAGCACTATCTATTAAGGAGGCTTTTCTTTCTCCACTGTATGTTTTTGTTTTTGCTTTTGTCAAAAATTATTTGCCCATATACATGAGTTTACTTCTGGACTGTTGATTCTGTTTCACTGATCCATGTGTCTGTTTTGCTGCCAATACCATGCCGTTTAGATTACTTTTGCTTTGTAGTATATTTTGAAGTCAGGCAGAGTGATGCCTCCAGCCTCATTCCTTTTTCTAAGGATGCTTTGGCAATTCAGGATTTTTTGAGCTTTCATACAAATCTGATGATTTTTTTTGTTCTATTTCTTTAAAAACTGCCAATGGGATTTTGATGGGGATTGTATTAAATCTGTATAATGCTTTAGGTAATATGGTCATTTTAACTATGTTGATTCTTCCAATCCAAGAACACAGAATATCTTTTCAATTTTTTGTATCTTCTTTGATTTCTTTTAATAAAGTCTTATAGTTTTTATTATATGAGGTCCTTCACATGTTGCATTAAATTTATTCCTAGATATTTAATTCTTTTTGTAGCAATTGCAATAGGAATTATTTTTTCCACTTCTTTTTCTGATACTTCATTATTAGAATATAGGAACACTATGGATTTTTGAGCATTGGTTTTGTATCCAGAAACTTTACTGTATTTGCTTATTGTTTCTAGTAGTGTTCTTGTAGAGTCTTTAGGGTTTTCTATATAGAGAATCATGTCATCCGCAAATAATGACAGTTTTATTTCTTCATTTTCTGTTTGGTTGCCTTTTATATCTTTCTCTTGTCTGATTGCATTTGCTAGGACGTCCAATGTTATATTAAATAACAGTGGTGACAGTGGACAGCCTTGCCTTGTTCCTGATCTTAGAGGAAAGGTTTTTAGTTTTTTGCCTTTAAGCATAATGTTGGCTGAGGGTTTGTCATATATGGCCTTTATTATGTTAAGATGCTTTTCTTCTATACTAATTTTGTTAAGTGTTTTGATCATAAATGGATGCTGTATCTTGTCAAAGGCTTTTTCTGCATCTATTGACATGATCATATGATTCTTATTTTTTAATTTGTTAATGTGGTGTATCACATTAATAGATTTGTTTATGTTGAACCAGCCCTGTGCCTCTGGGGTGAAGCCCACTCGATCGTGGTGTATAATCTTTTTAAGACGGTTGCTGTGTTTGGTTCACTAGTATCATATTTAGGATTTTTGCATCTGAGATATTGGTCTGCTATTTTCTTTTTTTTGTGTTATCTTTACCAGGTTTTGGTATCAGGGTAATATTGGCCTCATAAAATGAGTTTGGAAGTATTGCCTCTTCAATTATTTTGGAAGAATTTGATATGTATTAACTTATATACAACTTATATTTAGTAAAGCATTTTAATAAACATTCTGACTGTTGTTTTGCTTCTATTCAGATAATGTTCTTTGAGAAACAGTATAGTGATTCTCAAAGTAGAAATCTTAGTAATGTATATTATCATATATTTCCTTATAATATGTTATCTTGAACTATTTCTGGTTTATAGAAACCTACACAGAAAACAAAGCCTTCATATGATCGGATAAAGAAAGCTATGAAAATAGAGAAGAAAAATACCAAAGAAAAATCTGAGGATTCAGAAGAGTAAGACATAAAGATACCTATTAATATTTATTTTCCTTGATAATTTATATTTTCATTCTTATACATGTTGTAAGTTATGTAATATAAACATAACTTATTAATAGATTTTTAAAAACCTAACATCAGCAAATACAGTTATAAACCACATAACATTTTGGTCAATAATAGACTGCACATACAACCATGGTACCATAGTTTGTAATGGAGCTGAAAAAGGCCTATCACCTAGTGATACTGTAGCAATTCAATATCTTAGCCCAATGCAGTGCTCATGTTTGTGTTGATGCTGTTGTAAAAAAACCTACTGTGCCTCCAGTATGTGAAAGTATAGCACATACAATTACAAATGGTATATAATGCTTGATAATGATAATAAACAATTATATTACTGGTTTACATATTTACTATCCTTTTTAAATTAAATTTATTGGGGTGCCATTGGTTAATAAAATCAAATAGGTTTCAAATATACAGTTCAATAACACATCATATGTACATTGCATTGTGTGTTTACCACCCAAAGTTAAATTTCCTATTGTTATGTAAGAGTTTACTCCTTCTACTTATAAAAATATGTTTACTGTAAAACAGTATGCCATGTTATGCCAGCAGCATCCTCACGTTTACCATTTCTCTTAATTATATCATTTTCTCTTGTTCTTTATTTAATCTTAGGTTATTTTATAAATTTAGTGTAACCTAAGTGCACAGTATTTATAAAGTCTACAGTAGTGTATAGTAATATCTCAGGCTTTCACCTTCACTCACGATTCACTTACTCACCTGGAAGAGCAACTTCCAGTCCTGCAAGCTCAACTTATGATAAATGCTCTATATAGGTGTGCCATTTTTAATCTTTTTACCATATTTTTACTGCACTTTTTTATGTTTAGATATATTTAGATACATAAATACACAAAATACCATTGTGCTACAATTGCCTATGGTAACATGCTGTAGATGTTTGCAGCCTAAGAGCAATAGGCTATATTATACAACCTAGCTCTGGGTTTGTGTAAGTGCACTCTGTGATGTTTGCACAATGATGAAATTGCCTAATGATGGATTTTTTCAGAACATATCTTTGTGATTCAGCCACTCATAACTGTATACAGTTTTATAAATGAACTAAAATATGATTGTGGGAGGAAACTGAGAAGGGAAGAAGAAAGAAGTAAAGAGGAAGAGAATGAACTTCGAGATATTTAGGAATAGGTACAGAATGAAATCTGTAAATAATTTAGAGGAAAGAATATATAACATGTTCTTGATGATCTAGCTAATAATTTGTAACTTGTATGTTAACTCCCTAGCCTGTTGTTTTTTTAACTGAACTTCTTAATTGTATTTATTTTATAAAAACAATTATCTATATTTTATGTGTGTGTTTTTTTGTACAGTAGCCTTATTAAATGAATAGTTCATTAATATAAAATAATTTTGCATTTTGAATTGGCTTGGTCAAACCCTAATACAAATATATAGTTTAAAAAGAAATTACGATTTAATATTTATAAAGCTCCAGTAATTCAGAAAAGAAAATCATTGGGCAAATGACCTTGACCTTTGACTTAGAGAAGAAAAGATGTCTAGAGAAGAAAAAATGGATCAATGTACATTGAAAATCCTTGCTCCATCTCATAATTCCATATTTTAATCATAACAATGAGAAGTTAGTTTGAGAAATGTTATTTGTTTATCATTTAACTTATATGGATTTTATGGCTCTTTAAAATATACATTTCTCTAGGAAATTTTCTTTTTTTAATAAAGGGTTTAAGTATTCCTTAAGAATGCAAAATAATCTTTCAATTTGGAAACATCATGATATATTTAAAAGCATTTTTAATTATAGGAAGAAGTCTTCAGTCAAAGAGCCTAAAATAAAAGATTTTCTTAAAGCCCAGGTAACACACTCTCTTTATACATTAACATTTGATTAATAAATGCTCTGATAATTATATGTATAGACAACATTACTATGTAAGTGAATATAAGGGTGTGTGTACTAAATTTCTTGTTGGTTCTGAAACTCAGTGAGTTTCAGAAAATAAGGTGGTAAATCCAGGTATGTTTACTGTCAAGGTTATGAAAATTATGGTTTATTCAAGTACAGGTAATATCATGGAGAAAAGAACATCATACTGGGAGTAATGAAAAGAGACTTACTAGTTATATGACATTGAACAAGTCCCTTTAACTTACTTGAACTTCATATCTTCCATTATTAAAGTGGGCGAAACAATAGCTACTCTATCTCAAACAGGTATAAAAGAGGTAGGAAGAAAATAAAAAGTTCTTCAGAAATTATAAATTATGTAGCCGCCCCTTTTAAATGTGACCCAATACAAAGAATACAAGTAACTCTTTATTTCATCTTCACTTTGGAATACTTTCTTTTGTTATAGTTAATTTTTAAATAACCATCAGAGCATCATACCATTCATTTCAATGAGTACCTGAAGTTGTGTCTCATGTTATGGATCTGAATGATTTAAAAATTAGATAACATAAATTTGGGAAGAAAATACTGCTTGCAATACTGAATATAAAATGTTCAACTTTACGGTATTAGTTTTCTATTTCTGCATAACAAGTTACCATAAAATTTTCAGCTTAAAACAATGTAAATAGTCCCACAGTATGAGTGTTTAGGAGTCTGAGAATGGCTTAGCTGTTTCCTATTTTTAAGGGCTCACCAAGCTGTAATCAAGATATTGGATAGACTCTATTTTGTTTAACTGGCGGTCTTCTTCCAAGCTCAAGCAGGTGTGGCAAACTTCAGTTCCTTGCAGTTGTAGAACTAAGACACTCAGCCATGTGGCCTTCTCCATAGGCAGTTTACATCATTGCAGCTTGCTTCTTTAATGCCAGCCAATGGTCTCTCATGTTTGCTAATACATAGTCTTATATAACACAGTCATGAGAGTGACATTTGTCACTTTAGCTGTATAATGCAATCTAGTAAAGGGAGTGACATCACTTTGCTATAAGCTATTGGCTAGAAGCAAGTCACAGGCCACACTAAAGGGGAATGCAGTATACAGAGCATAATGCCAAGGATGGGGATCATGGAAGCCATTTTAGAATTCTTCCTACCACAGTTACTTATGAGCTTATTTTATATAGAAATGCATTTTATATATTTAAAAAATTATTGTAATCCCACTGCATTATTAATATTAGAAGTCTTGAAGTTAGTGATTTAGTTAATTTGGGCTCTGTCTTAGTTCATTGAGGCTGCTCTAATAAAATCAGGAACCGGCTAGCTTTTAAACAGAATTTATTTCTAACAGTTGTAGAGGCTGGAAGTTTGAGATCAGCATGCTACCTCTTCTGGGTGGAAGACTTATTGTATTCTCACATGGCATAAAAGGCAAGGGAGCTCTCTCTGGCATTTTTTATAAAAGACATTAATCTCATTCATGAGGGCTCTGCTCTCATGACCTAATCACCTCCCGAAGGCCTCATCTCATACCATCACATTGGACTTTAGTATTTCAATAGATGATTTTTTGTGTCTGTAATGGTGGTGGTGGTGAAGGACACAAATATTCAGACCATAGCAAACTTCTGTCACAAAATACCAAAGACTGGGTGGCTTAAATGATAAATATTTATTTTTCACAGTTCTGGACGCAGAGAAGTCTAAGATTAAGGCTCCATAAGATTTTCTATCTGGTGAAGGCCTAATTCCAGGTTCACTGATGACCACCTTCTGCTGTGTCTTTACAGGGTAGAAGGGCAAGGGAGCTCTCTGGAGTCTCTTTTATAAGGTCATTCATTAATCCTATTCATGAAAGTACCACCCTCATGACTTTATTACCTCTCAAAGGTCTCACCACCTAATACTGTCACATTAGGAATTAGGTTTCAATATATGAAATTTGGAGTGTGGGGAGATACAAACATTAAATCTATAGCAGCTAGTGTCATTTAACATTTTTTATAAATTTAAAGTCAAAATTTTCTGTGTAGGTATAATATTTTTCTGGGGAGGGTCTATAGATTTAATGAAAAATTTAAGGGAATTTATCTTCTTCTTCTAAAATTCCATTATAAACCATAACTGATCTAGACCATTTTACAGATATTAATAGAATATAAAAGTGACTTGTTTAGGGTTAGAGAATAAATTGGTAGTGAAATCTGAACTGCAAACATGGCTCTCTGAATCCTGCTCAGCATTAACAATTTGTGAAAATATATTCAGTTTTGCTTCTTTAGGCAGGCGTGGATAATAGAAGCTATTATTATTAACTATTTGCCCAAGTAATTAATAATGCTTATAAAATGCTTAATAAGACATAAAACTGTATTTCAGATTTTTGTTTTTGTTTTTAGTTTACCTTTTAGAGGATCATTATTCTGTAAGTATTCTAACATTAAAGTATGTAGATAAAATAATTCATTTGGACCTAAGGCTATCTTTACATGGTACAAATTATACCTTGAACAAGGGAGTGAGCTACAGCATAAATGGATGTTGAAACCTAGGCCAAGGTTTACTTGCTGACTGTACACCTTGGTATAGGGCTGCATTTGCGTGAAGAAAGGTTTTTTTTCCTTCCTTCCTTCTTTTCTTTCTTCCTTTCCTTTCCTTTCCTTTCCTTTCCTTTCCTTCCTTCCTTCCTTCCTTCCTTCCTTCCTTCCTTCCTTCCTTCCTTCCTTCCTTCCTTCCTTCCTTCCTTCCTTCCTTCCTTCCTTCCTTCCTTCTACTTTTCTATAGGGGCAGTACCAATTTGAAATCCTACCAAAAGTGCAGGAGGGTTCCCTTTTCTCCACATCCTCACCAACACTTGCTGTTTGTTGATGATAGCCATTCTGACAGGTGTGAGGTGATATCTCATTGTGGTTTCAATTTGCATTTCTCTGATAATTAGTGACCTTGAGCATCTTTTTATGTCTTTTCGCCATCTGTATGTCCTCTTTGGAGAAACTCTTATTCAGGTCTTCTGCCCATTTTTAAATTGGATTTCTTGTTTTTGTTGTTGTTGTTGTTGTTGAGTTGTATGAGTTCTTTATAAATTTTGGATATTAACCTCTTGTCAGATGTATCATAAACAAATATCTTCTCCCATTCAGTATGTTGTTTTCTTTGTTTTGTTTTGTTGATGGTTTCCTTTGCTGTGTAAACCTTTTTAAATTGATGTAGTCCTATCTGTTTTTCTTTTGTTTTTCTTGTCTGAGGAGATATATCAGAAAAAAATTACTAATAGCAATATCAGAGAGTTTACTACCTATGTTTTCTTCTAGAAGTTTTATAGATTTGGGTCTTACATTTAAGTCTTTAATCTATTTTGAGTTTATTCTTGCATAAGATGTAAGAAGGTAGTCCAGTTTCATTTTTTTTGCATTTATCTGTTCTGTTTTCCCAACACCATTTGTTAAAGAGACTGTCTTTATACCACTATGTATTCTTGACTCTTGCCATAGATTAAATGACTATATAGCCATGAGTTTATTTTTGAGCTCTCTATTATATTTCACTGATCTATGTGTGTCTGTTTTTATACCAGTACTATGCTGTTTGATTGCTATATTCTTGTAGTGTAGTTTGATATCAGGTAGTGTGATATCTCCAACTTTGTTGTTCTTTCACAAGCTTGCCAGGGCAATTTGAGATTTTATATGGTTCCATATAAATTTCAGGATGATTTGTTCTAGTTCTCTGAAAAAATGCAATTGGTATTTTGAAAGAGATTGCACTGAATCTGTAAATTGCTTTGGGAAGGATGGCCACTTTAACAATGTTGTATCTTCCTACCCACGAGCATGGTAGATGTTTCCATTTATTTGTATCTTCTTCAATTTCTTTTCTCAATGACATAATTTTCTGAGTACAGATTTTTACCTCTTTTGTTAAATTGATTCCTAGATATTTTGTTGTTTTTGATGTAATTTTAAATGAGGTTGTCTTCTTAATTTCTGTTTCTAAGAGTTCATCATTGTTGTATAAAAGTATAATTGACTTCTGACTATTAACTTTGTATCCTGCTACTTTACTGAATTGAACAGTTTTTTAGTGGAATCTTTGGGGTTCTCTATATATAGCAACAAGTCATCTGCAAATAATGACAACATTACTTGTTTTATTTTTCCTCTTTAATTTGGTTGCATTTTATTTCTTTTTCTTGTCTGATTTCTGGACTAGGACTTCCAATATTATGTTGAAAAAAAGTGGTGAAAGTGAGTATCCTTGTCTTGTTCTTGACCTTAAGGAAAATACTTTTAGCCTTCCCCCATTGAGTGTGATGTTAGCTGTAGGTGTGTCTTTATTATGATGCTCCAATCTTTATTATGTCCTACCATCTACTCACTTTGGGTTTTGTTTGCTGTTCTTTTCCCATTTCTTATAAGTGTAATTTTAGATAGTTTATTTGAGATTTTTCTTGTTTCTTGAGGTACACCTGTATAGCTATGAATTTATCTTTTACAATTGCTTTAGCCATTTCATAAATTTTGAATTGTGTTTTCATTTTCATTTGTATCCAGGTATCATTTGATTTCTTCCTTGAACTCATTGTTAATTTTTAAATTGTCTAATAGCATTTGTTTGTGCATTTTCTAGTTTTTTTCCCCTTGTAGTTGATTTTTAGTTTCATACCATTATGGTCAGAAAAGACACTTGATGTGATTTCAACCTTTTAAAATTTATTGAGACTCATTTTATGGCCTATCATGTGATCTATCCTGGAAAATGTTCCATGGGCACATGAGAAGAATATTTATTCTGTTGCTTTGGGGTGAAACACTCTGAAAATATCAGTTAAATCCACCTAGTCTAGTGTGTTATTTGTGGTTACTGTTTCCTTATTGATTTTCTGTCTTGAAGATCTGTCCATTGGTTTTAATGGGGCATTAAAGTTTCTTACTATAAGTGTATTATGTCAATCTCTCTCTTATGTCAGTCAATAATTGCTTTATATATTTAGGTGCTCCTCTGCTGCGTGTGTATATTTCTTAAGGTTATGTCCTTCTGTTGCTTTGATCTCTTTACTATATGTAATACCTTTCTTTGTCTCTTATTATAGCCTTTGTTTTAAGCCTCTATTTTGTCTGATATAGGTATTGCTACCCCAGCTTTTTAAAAATTTCCATTAGCATAAAATATCTTTTTCTGTCCCTTTACTTTCAATATGTGTGTATCATTTGATCTGAAGTGTGTCTCTTGTAGACAATATATGTATGGGTCTTGATTTCTTATCCATTCAGCACTCTATGTTTTTTTATTAGAACATTTAATCTATTTATATTTAAAGGGATTATTGTAAATAGTTTTATCATTTTATTATTCATATTTATGGGTTCCCCACTCCTTTTTTTTTCACACAAGTACCCTTAACATTTCTTGTAATTTTGGTTTATTGGTAATAAATTTATTCCATTATTTCCTGAATGGAAAGTTCTTTATCTCACATTCAATTTTAACTGGTAGCCTTGCTAGGTAGAGTATTCTTGGTTGTAGGTTCTTGTTTTTTATCAATTAGAATATTTTGTGTGCCAATCTTTTTGGCTTGCAAAGTTTCTGTTTATTCTCTCCCTAAGTTCATTGAGCATCCTTATAACCATTGTTTGGAAATCTGTCTGTAGTATATTGCTTGCCTCCATTTCTTTATTTTCTGGAGTTTTCTCCTGCTGTTTCATTTATGGCATGTTTCTTTGCATTCATTTTAGTTGCCTCTCTGTGTTCATTTCTATTTATTAGGAAGATTTGTTACATCTCCAGCCTTGGCCAGGTGGCCTTATGTAATATGTGTTGTGTGGCCCAGTTTCCATGATCACCTGCACTGGGGACTGTGGGTGTATTCCTTTGTGGTTGTATGTTTTCTCCTGTTGTTGCTAAGGTTTGTTTGCTGTTAGCATGTCAGTGGATGGTATTGACTTTTGGGTTGACTGGCTGTGAGGACTGGGCATACCCACAGGGTATGAGCTGCTGTGTGGAGGCTGACTTAATGGAGTGAGGTTTTCTCCAGCAGTATTGTGTGCCTGTTGAGACTGCTTATGAATCTAGTCAGGTGGTGCTCTATTGTGCTCTATGCCAGCTTCCGATTGTGTTGGTTCTGTGGCCCTTTGGGAGGGGCTCCTGTGTAGGCCAATATTGGCCACTGCCTTTGATTGCTTGTGGCTACCTGGTAGGAGTACAATATGCTGGATCTGGAAGCAAGTGGGAGAGATCACTCTGTGAGCTGAGAGGTTGATGAATAAGAAATACTGGGGTTAACCAACCTCTGTGCCTGGAGTGACTTAGTAAAAGGACCAGTGCACCTCAAGGCCTGAGGCTGCTTGGCATCTATCTGTATTACTCCACAGCTGGAAGAGCCTTTGGGTGGGGTGGGGTCCCAAGGAGTCTAGGGTAAAGTGATTGGATTTCACTTGTCTGATACAGAGTCAAGTTCATGCCAGCTCTGAATCTCTGGCTTCCTGCAAAGGTCTCAGATTGTAGCAAGACCAGTCACTGTCTGCCTCAGACTTCAGATCACTGATCTGCTCAAGTGACTCTACAGTGGCCCATCATCAAAAGTTTCCCCTGAAATGTGCCGCAGGAGCTGAGGGCTGCTGCATGCCAATGAATGTGCATCCCAGGAAAGTTGCAGGGTGGGGCTGGATGCCTGGAAATAGGACTGCTGCAGGCAATTTGTGGGTTGGGTGGGGTGAGGTCTCTGGGAGACATGGGGTTGGAGGGTGCTGATCTCACTGGACCAATGCAGCTTCATAATTGGCTGTGTGGGGAAAGGGTTCAGCACAGGCAAGATGGTGTCCACTTGCCTGGGAGGGGGTCTGACAAAGGAACAATGATGACTATCTCTCTAGCCCTCACCCTGGTGTCACACAACTCAGTCTTTCCCCGTATGTCTCTTGCACCTCCTGAACGGCTGACCCCTCCATCAACACCCCGGGTGAGTGAGTCTGTGTGTGGGTCCTTTAAGGGGGATGTCTGAGTTTTCAGGTCCCTTTTATCTCAACCCAATGGCCAGAATCCCCTCTGGTTTTTACAGTCAGATTTTCTGTCATCTCCTCTTTCCAGGGCTGACATCCTGGGCTGGGTAAACCCTGTGTGGGGATGAGGTCCTGCATTCTTTTAGCGGGGGCCTCTACAGTCACACTCTCCTTCCCGGTGCTCAACTACCATGTGCAGTATAGGACTAGCCCACTTCTCACCTCTACCTCTCTACTGGTCTGGATGTGACTTTTCCTTTATATTCTCAGATGTAAGTGTTATGATCAGCTAGACTTCAGGTGGTTCTCCATGTTGATTGCTTTATAATTTGGTTATAATTTTAATGTGATTATAGAAGGAGATGAACCCTGATTTTACCTAGCCCACTATCTTGAGGATCCTTTTTCTTATTCATCAAAGATATCATATAGACTAGCATCCAGTAGTCAGAATTGCACTTAACAAAATACTACTGATAAAATGGTATAAAATATTTTTTATTCTATTAACTTTTGATTTTCAGGTTATTTGTTAGAAAAATAGAGTACATTTACTTTAGGCAAGTGTCTACTTAGTGGGTGAATACCAGCTTAATTATATAGATATAAGAAAGAACGAATGTATTTTTGTAACCTAAATCTTTAGAAAGTGAATATACTTTGCATATTTGAATGTTTTTTGAGTCAAATCATGTACACTATATTTTTGTGCACTAGTGTTATTATATTCCACTTTTAGAAGAGGAAACTTAGATATTAAATAACTTGACCATATTTGCAGAGTTATCTATTAGATGCACTCTAGTTGGTAGTGGATAGCCCAAGGACTCTGTCCATTTGTAGGTGGGGCTAAAATGCATAAGAACATAAATTCAAATGTGATTTTTTCATTTACTGTTTCTTTTCAAGGATGATCACCTTTCTAAATTTATGGAAAATTCACTTAGTTTATTCTATATAGTGCCAAGAATTCTTCATCTTTCTATTAAAACTACTTATTACTTATTCCCAGATATGAAGTCTCTAACACAAGTATGAACAGTGACTGTAATTACTTAAATAAATTGAATAAGTTTGTTCCATATAATGTAATATATAGAGAAGGTAAGGAACTAACAAAATATTGAATTTTTTAAAAATTTAAAGCCTCTAAAGAATTTTTTTTTAAATTGAGATATAATTGACATATAACATTGTATTAGTTTTAAGGCTGAAATTTATTATATTAGCACATACTAGAGACATAATGTCCCTAACTAATTCCAACATAATAAATGTACATGTAAAAGGGAAATTATGGTATAGTAACTTTATAGAATATGAAGTTCTAAAACAGGAAGGACTTTGATTTAGACATTACAATATGTGGAAGACAAAGACTCTAGGGCACAAAGGCTAATAAGAAAAATTCAAGTGCTTGAGTGTAATAGGAATTTTGGGATAAGGAGAGGAGTATAGGAAGTGGATTTTGAGTAAGAAATAGCTTATTGAAGAATATTAAGAATGACCTACATGTTATTATTTTTTCAAGATCATTCTGCAAGCTATATGAAAGATAAATTTTGGGGTAGAGATTGGATTTTGCAGTCAGGAAGAACAATTAGAGAGTTTATAATACTTTAACTCAGTGATAATCAAACTACTTAATTTTAAGTTATATGAATTTTTTAGACTTATAAATTGTATTTTTTGTAATCTAAAGTTTACCACTGCCAAATGGTAAGATTTAATTTTATAAAAATATTAATCCTTTCAAATTTATATAATAATGTAATCCATTTCTAATCAGAATTTAAAAAGGACTTTTTTAAAAGGGAGAAATAATTTGAAGATCACATAGAACTTACCTGTAAAATTATCTAAGAGCCATTTAAAAAAAACAGTAGCTCTTTTACTAATTTTCCAATTCTTTTTGAGATTATTGGTGAATCTATTTTGGTAGTCTATATTTTATTCATTTCTAATGACTTTTTCAGTTTCTTGCTTGAATTTTTACATTGTTATCTTAGGGTTCTTTTTCTTTTCCTTTTTATATTTCTGCTTCTACCATTTTTCCATTTCTTTTTTATTTACAAAAGCATTTGTTGTTTTTTTCTTGTTTTTTTTTTTTCTTTTAGTCAGGGGATTACATATAGATTTTTTTCAACTAACCGGTTTTAGGTTAATTTAACTGTTCTACTTTTTCATTTCTTATTGCTGTTATTATTTGTTTTCTATTTAGTTACTTTAACCTTTATCTTTATTCATTGTTTCTATCTCTTTTTCTTTATTTTTATTTTCTTTTCAAATCTGCATTAATTGTATATGTAACATTTATTTTTACTTTTGTCTAATAATAAACAGTCTAAGGTATATATTTTTCACTGAATATAACTTTATTTATATTTTATAGGTATTGCTGAGTTTTTATTTCAAAAAATGTCTTTAGGTTACCTTTTCATTGTTGGTTTAACCTTTTAATATAATTAACATGAGAAAATACGACATTAAAAAACTACATTTTAGAAATTTTCAGGGTTTTTTTTTTGCGGTCAAGTGCATGTTTTTGTTTTCTATTACACTCTAACAACCTACACCAATGTTTAGAAGTTTAATGCATCAATAGTTATTTCTTATTGATTTGGGAGTTGGCTAGGATCAGCAAGGTGATTCTTCTGCTTTCTGTTGTATCAGCTGGGATCACTCATGTGATTTTATTCAGCCGTGGAACATTCAGGTGGTCTTCTTCAAATGTCTGGTGGTGGGTAGAATGACTAAAGACTGAGTCTTTCTCTTTCATGTGGTTGCTCATCAGTCAGTGTTCAGGCCCAAGTATCCTTACATGAAAGCTGAATTCAATAGATAAAAGCAGAAGCTGCAAGGCCTTTTAGGACCTGGGCTTGAAGCCTTAGAACATAATTTTCACTATATCTTATTGTTTAGGGGCCCGCCCAAGCTCAAGGGAAAGAAAATAGATTCTATTTTATTAAACTTTTCAAAGAACCAGCTCCTTATTGCGTTTATTTTTTCTATTTTTTTTTGTTTTTAATTTCATTTAATTCTGCTCTAATTTTGATTATTTCTTTCCTTCTACTGACTTTAGGCTTCATTTGTTCTTCCTTTTCTAGTTTTTAAGATGATGCATTAGGTTGTTGATTTGGACTTATTCTTGTTTTTTTTTTTTTTGAGATAGTCCTGTAAAGATATGAACTTTCCTCTTATTATCACTTTTGCTGTGTCCAAGAAGTTTTGATATGTTGCACTATCATTATCATTTGTTTCTATGTATTTCTTAATCTTTCTTTTTATTTTTTTCTCTGACCCAGTCATTCTTCAGTAGCATGTTGTTTAATCTCCATGTATTTGTGGTTCTTGCTGCTTTCTTTTTACAGATGATCTCCAGCTTCAATGCATTATGATCAGAGAATATGGTTGGTATGATTTCAACCCTCTTATATTTGTTGAGGCTATTTCTGTGTCCCAGTATGTGGTTGATTCTTGAGAATGTTCCATGTGCACTAGAGAAGAATGTATAAACAGCTGTTTTGGGATGGAAGATTCTGTAAATGTCAATTATATCCAGTTGGTCTAATGTGTCATTTAATGACGTTATTTTCTTATTGATTTTCTGTTTGGATGATTGTTCATATCCGACAGTGAGGCATTTAGGTTCCCTTCTATGATAGTGTTTGGTCTGTTTCTCTCTTTAGTTCTGTTAGTATTTGCTTTATATATTTTAGGGCTCCCCAACTGGGAGCATAGATATTAATAAGTGTTATGTCTTCTTGGTGTATGATTCCCATTATCATTATGAAGCATCCCTCAGTATCTTTCTTTACCTTGTTTATTTTGAAGTGTATTTCATTTAACATTACTTCCATTACTCCCTCTTTTCTCTGAATGCCTTTTGCTTGAAATATCATTTTCACCCTTTTATTCTGAATCTACATTTGTCTTTGGAACTGAGATGTGTCTCCTGGAGGCAGCATATGGTAGGGTTTTGCTTTTTGATCCAATCTGCAACTCAGTGCTTTTCTATTGATGACTTCAGTCCATTTATATTCAGGGTGATTATTGAAACATGAGGCTTTCTTATAGCCATTTTATCTTTTGCTTTCTGGTAGTTCAGTGTTTTCATTGCTTCTTTGTCCTTGTGTTTCTGTTTCTTTCTTTCTTTTTTTTTTCATTTGGTTGCATTTTGTGGATTTTCCTTCTGGTCCTTCTTGTTTTATATTATATACATTAGTTCTGAATTTTTAGCATGTGGTTACCAATTACATATATGTAGAGAATAGTTATATGTGTGTGTGTAGACATATATATGTATATATATTATACATATATATATATACATATATATATTAGTCCATTTTCTTCTGCGTGTGCCTTATCTCCATCCCCCTTTGCAATTTTAGATCTCTGATTCCTTTCCTTTTCTGTCATTGTTGTCTCAATTTGTCCCTATTTATGCTGAATGTTCATTTTTATCCTGCAATAGCAATTCTCTTCTCATTGTTTAAACTTATAATACCCTGTTGTTAATAAGGGTTGCACTATTCTGCTTCTATCTGTCTGCTAGTTGCCTTATTCATAGTTATGTATTTTTTTTGGTCATTTTGTTTTAGATGGGCTGACTTCTTTCAGTATTTCCTGTAATGTGGACCTCGTAGTGGAGATTTTCCTCAATTTTTGTGTGTCTGGAAAGGTCTTTAATTCTCCTTCATTTCTAAAGAAGAGCTTTGCTGGACACATTATTAATGACTGGTAGTTCCTTTCATTTAATAGTTTGAATATTTGATTCTAGTTCTTTCTGACTTACAGGTTTGTGCTGAGAAGTTTGACTATAACATAATGGGTTTTCCTTTATAGGTTATCATCTTCTTTTTCCTGGCTGCACTGAGCATTTTTTCTTTGTGATTGATTTTTAATAATTTTAATACAATGTTCTTGGAGAAGGCTTTTTGGGTTGAGATAATTGTGTGTTCTGTTGACTTCTTGAATTCTAAGCTCATGCTCATTCTTTAGATTTGGGAAATTCTCATGAATTATTTATGTGAAAATGTTCTCTGATCTTTCCTTTTTTCCCTCTCCTTCTGAAATACCATTATTCTTATGTTTCCTTTCCCGATGGTGTATGCTAATTCTTGTGTTCATCTTTCATTTTTTTTCATTCTTCAGTCTCTCCTTTCTTCTGAATTATTTCTAAATGTCAGTATTTGATATCACTGATCCTTTCTTTTATTTGGTCAACTCTATTTTCTAAGCTTGCTATTTTATGTTTCATCCCTTTTGGTGTGTTCTTTATTTACAGAAGTCCTGTTCCGTTATTATTGAGGGTTTTGATTTCCATGCTAAAAAACTCATTCTGCTGATCTAGTTTTTTTTTCTCTCACTCTTGGAATTGTTGATATTATTTTGGATCTCACTGAGTTTTTTTCAGAAGTACCATCCTGAATTCTCTGTCATTTAAGTAATGTATTTCTATATCTTTAAGCTTTTTTCCTGGAGATTTTCCTCTTTCTTTCTGAATGCCTGTCACCTTGGTTGTTCATGCCGTTTAATGAACTATTTCTCTGCCTGGGCATTAATAGGAGAGTATCCTGCTTTCTGCCCCTTACCCCCGGAAAGAATATTTATTATATAGTGTTCTCTCTTTAGCCTGTTGTTAAGAAAGTGTCTTTCTTTTGATTTACAGTAGATGTTATCAAACCCTCTTAGATACTGGCTTTGAGACTTAATAATACCTTTTTTTTAATGAATATTCAATCATAATTGTTACCCTTCATCTTAGTCCCTGTCTGTATTAATGACAATTTCAGTAGCATTTGCTCAAATTCCCCTAGGGCTCTGAGGTGTTAGAACTTGGAGGATATGCAGGGAGGGTACCTTCTTGTTTGGTGGGTGGGGTTGCTGTTTCCATGATTCAGCCCAGCACTTCACAACTGGGGCTAATAAGAACCAGATGTTACCTCTCTGCTTTTAGTTCTTGCTTCACTTTCTGCCTTGATCCCTATGTTCTGCTGTTCAGGGAACAGGCTGCAACTTCTCCTCTCCCTCTCATCTTGCAGGGAGCTCAAACTGAACAGGAAGCTTCTTTGTTCCTCTCAATCTACTGCCCAACCTCCATGGTTCTGACCTCTAGATACTCTTATGCACAGATCACCTGCTTAGACATGCTTGTGTATATTTTGGGTGTAATTTGTTGAGTTTTGGATGTTCATCTTATAGTTATTTCAAGGAGAAAGATCTGGCATGCTTCTGATGTCACCCCTATTACATATGTTCTCTTTCCCTTTTTTTTCTTTCCCCTCTCTCTTTCTCTTTTTATAAAATTCAATTATATCTAAACTTGTTTTATTATTTTAATTCTCTATACCTTTACTAGTTAGAGAATAGGCTAGGCTGCTATATAAAGAAACCCTATATAATTTAATTGCTTAAACAACATAGTGTATTATTTTTCTCTCAACAAAAGTTTGGGGAGATGTGAGTATAGTAGTTTGATGTTTTCTGGGACCCTGTCTCCTTACTTCTTGCTCTCATTTCTCATTGAAGTTTAGCAATTTTACCAGATCTTATTTATTTATTTATTTTTACTTAGCCTAGGGAAGTATTGTTTTCCTATTTATTTCATTATTATTTATCTATCATCTTTCTTTTTTCTCCCTCTAGAACTAATATTTAAATATTATGATTCCTAGATTTATTCTTTAAGTCTTCTATCTTTTTTAGTAGAAGATAGAAGTGTGTTTTTTTCTGCACTATGAGATATTTCTTTCATTTACTTTACAATATTTCTAAATCTATTCCCAGAAGTGGGTTTTCTTATTTTCACCTTTTCTTGAACTTTTATGTTAAAAAATCATGTTTTTAAAACATCTTAGGAGACTCCAAATAATGGCTCTAATTGTGTTCATCAGAGATCTCCATCAAAGTTCTAGTTTTCTTCCTAATTATTTTCTGTCTGTCTCTTTAGTTCTGCTTCAGTAGGGATACCTCTTTAGATTATTCAATTTGGTCTTCCTGTGTGAAGTTTCTGTCTCATCAGATGGTTTATTATATTTCTTTGACTATGTATGCATATGAGTTTCCTCAACACCTCATAGATCATATTTGGCAGTGGCTACAAGGTTTATTTTTCTCCCCATTATTACCTGTTTCTGTTTTTATAGATACCACATCCTCTATAATTTCAATGAGAATAAAAAATGTAGATTTAAAGCTTTTCTTTGTTTCTTAAAATAACTCTGTTTCAGAAGTGGAATATTTGCTCTATATTTTAAGATGTTTTTCCATTTTCATTTGACTTTTATTTTTCTGATGAGAAATAGTCATTCAAATGATCATTTACCTATGTGTAATGTCATCATACTTTGCTCTCAAGATGTTCTCTTTTTACTTGGTTTGATTCTAAATTTTGCATGCATGATTTTCTTTCTATACATCAACATGGGGTTTGGTGAGCATCTTGAGTATGTTAATTTTACCAAGTTTTAGAAATTTTTAACTAATTTTTCAAGCACCTTTTATACCATTTTCTTGCTGTCTTTTCCTTATGGAAATGTAATTATATGTTAGATATTTGATATTATTTCAAATGTTTTTCAGTCTCTTCATTTTTTCCCCAATCATTGTTTTATTTGTCTCAGATATTTTCTATTGATGTATCTTCAAATGGTCTGACAATTTACTCACACTGTCATATCCAATCTGCTCCTTTTTTTTCAGCCATTAAATTTTAAAATTCAGATGCTGTATTTTTCTGCACTACAATTTCCATTTGTCTATTTTTTTTATAGTTTCTATTTCTATGCCAATAGTTCCATAATTACATTCACTGTGAGCATATTTTCCTTTTTTTGGATATTGTTATAGTAGTTGCTTTACAATTCTTTTATGCTAATTCTAAAATCTGGGCTCTGTTAAGATCACTCTGTAGGTTTTCTTTTATCTTAAGAGTAAGTCTAATTTTCCTATTTCTTCAAATGTTAAGTGATTCTAAATTTTATCTTGGATATTGGGAATGTCATGTTGAAAGTCTGGATTTTGCTATATTCTTCTGATGATCAATATTACTTTTGTTCATTTGACTTGCTTTAATATATAATTAACAGGATTGGATGCAAAATAAACATTCTGTATTTAGACAGAAACTGAAATTATACTTAAAAAAAAATCTTTTGCCAGACTGCTTAGAATCTTCCTTTTGCCTACATGCTTCAGGGGCCAAAGGGAGATTTGGGCAGAGTTTATACAAACAATTTGGGGCTTCCTGTATCTGTCTCTCTTCTTTGTGTGATTTTCCCCTAACCTCTCCAAGGGCTGTGATTGCCCTGAACTCTGCCATCTGGTTTTTAAGATCTAAAAACTCAGGCTTTATATCAGATATTAGGTTCCATGTCCAGCTCAGATAGGGTTTGGCCTCAAGACTAGAAGCTGAAAAAAAATATTACTTAGGACTCTTTTCTTCTTCCAGTGTCATCATTTCTCAAGAATCGATCTACTCTTGGTTGCTTTCCAGGTTGATTTTTGTATTTGTTCATAGTTTGCGGTTGTTATGTGTGGCAGGGTTGTCCAGTAGGAATTTGTCCTGCTATACCAGAAACAGAACTGGGAACTTTAGGTGTGGTTTCTCAAACTGCCTTGTTGCTGATGAAGGATATTTGAGATATTTCATGTGTAATAGAATCCACTCATTCTCACAAAGTCAGAACTATGTTTATTTTGTGTTAAGAGTAAATTTGCTTTCTATAAAATTTGAAAAGTTTGTATTTTAAATATTTCAAGCCTAGAGAAAAGTAAAAATTAAATGTTTAATTTACTGTAGTTATAATTTGGTATATTCAAAGTCAGTTTATGAAAAGTCAATACAATAAGAAGCTATAGCTGCAGAAATTACCCACCATCATGCCTGAGAAGTGTGCAATAAATGTGTATGCTCAAATAATCATCATGGTTATATATGAATTTTAGAAAGGTAATAATTGTAACAGTAAATTAATAAAAATGAAAGTACCCAAAATGAATACTTTTCCCCCTTTATATCCTAGGAAGTAGCATGGGCTCTGGAAACTGAGAACAAAGTCCTTCAGCAACAACTGAAACAAGCTTTACAGGTAAAGGATATCATGTCCTTTTAAAATTGTTAACAAGTGAAGGAAATATTTATAAAGAAATTTTTATTTTATTTATTTTTAATTTATTTTTATGGTGACGTTGGTTAACAGAATTCAATAAGTTTCAGCTGTATACTTAAACAGTAAAGCATATATATGCTTACACTGTGTGTTTATCTCTCATAGTCAGATTTCTTTCCATCACTGCATATTTGACCCCCTTTACCCTGTCTACCTTCTCCCTTATTCCCTTCCTCTTTTCTCTCTCCCCGCTCCCCTCTGGTATCATTAGTCTATTGTCTGTGCCCAAGAGTCTCTGTTTATTTGTCCTGTTCATTTGTTGCTTTTAGGTTTATATCCCATATATAAGTGATATTATGTAATTTTCAACTTTTTCTGTCTGGCTTATTTTGCTTGGCATAATTATTTTGAGGTCCATCCATGTTGTCACAAATGGCAATATTTCATCTCTTCTTATGGCTGTGTAATATTCTATTGTATATATGTACCACATCTTTATCCAATCATCTATCATAGGACACTTCAGTTGTTCCCATGTCCTGGTCACTGTGAATAATACTGATATGAACATCAGTGTGCAAATATCTTTTTGAATATGGGTTTTCAAGTCTTTGGGGTAAATACACAATAGGGAGTTGCTGGATCATATGATAGATTAATTCTTAGTTTTTTTTGAGAAACCTTCATATTGTTTTCCACTTTGGCTGTACCAATTTATAAAGAACTTTTTAAGCGCGTAATTTTGACCTTGTTTACTAATAGGTCTATATTCTTTTGCCAGGTTTAGAGCATATTTATTTTATGCACTGAGAATATATTAGTAAAATTTAACATTCATTTTTATCTAAAGCAATAAGCTAGAATAAAGTAAACTTGCTATTCAAACAAAAGAAATCTCTTTCAAACTGAGATAATATTATACATAAAAGTAAAATACTAAAGGCATTCCGATTAAACTTAGTTAAACTGGGATGCTGGCTCTTATTGCTCTTTTTCAAATTGTTGATAAATGATATAATAAGAGGAGAAATAAGCTCCATTTTTATAAGTGGATTGATAAAAGTAATATTATTTGTATATTATATAGTTTTCCTTCTGAAAAATGCAAGATAATACATAAATTTATTAATGATATAGTTCAAAAAGGTGGCGGGACAACTGATATAAGAAGCAACAGATTTTCTTTTTATTAGAAACAATAATTTAATCACTATGTTGTATACATGAAACTAATTTTGTATATGCACTGTAACTGAAAAATAAAAACAAAGAAACAACATAGAATGATACAAAACAAAAGCAATCATTTAGAAAATGTAGAAAAATTTTATTAATAATATTAAGATAGTATATTTAATAAGAAATAGAGTTATGGATGAAGAAAAATATACTTTACTGAAGGATATAGATGAAGAGTGAAGGAACAATTTATATTTTTAGTTTTAATAATATTATAAGTATTTCAATTTTCTACTTTCTCCAAATTAATATACAAACTTAATGCAATTTATTTCTAAATATAAATGGAATTATTTTTTAGTTTAACAGAATTATTATAGGATATATTGAAATAACAAATTGGCGAGTATACAAAATAACAAAGATTTGCTCATTTAAATCAGTATATATTGTAAAACTACAATAACTAAAGCAATGTGGTTCTGGATTTGGTACTGAATGAAAAGACCAGAAACAAATTCAAATGACTATAATAATTTATTATTTAACAGTTTTTTGTAGAAAGATAAAATAGTCATAAAAAGTAAACTACTATGAAAAAATAGTTAGGTCTCTTAGTTCATATGATACACCAAAATAAGTTGCACTTTGATTTAAGATACAAAATAATAAATGAACTATAAAGATATTAGCAGAAACACTTGGTAACAATTATCTGATTTTGGCTAGAGCGAGGTTTTCTAAGTATTAAACTACAAAGGAATATGTTCATATATTTATATATTTCATATATAAATTTAAAACATTTTTATGGTAAAAAATCATGAGATATAAAGATAAATTAAAAATTTTTACAAAATGTTTGATATAAGCATATTTTACAAATATAAAAAAATATAAATAGCCCTCCTCCCAAATAGACAAAAGACACAAACAGGCAAGTGATAATTTAGAAACACACATGCCCATTAAATGCATAATAATATATTCAACCTCACTCTTTACAAATAAATGCAAAAACAGTGGTATAGAATTTTTTTTACCTACATTTTGATAAAACTTTAAGCAGCAGAAATATCTAATATTTTTGACAAATATCTGATATTTGTGCTGAAATGGGCAACCTTTCATATATTTCTGTTATCAGTATAGATTGGTACTTTTCTAGAAGACACATATAGAGCAAAAGACTTAGAAAAACATATCCTTTTCATTAAACAGTTCCACTAAAAAAAATACTGTAAAAAAGAAAAAAATGTACAGAAATTTTGTGCAAGTATGTATAATATAAAATTTTAAATTACCAATATGTTCGTTAATAAGAAATTTACTGAATAAAGGTATATTATTTAATGTATTACTGTTAGCTATTCTGATTTTAATGTTTATTGTTATAAAACATATCTATGACATTTATAATGAAAAGATCATATTATATGATATGTATAGTATGATTCAATATAGATGAAAAGTAAAAATACATATAAATGCATTAGTTATATATAGAAATATTTTTAAAAGATAATTATCAAAATGTTAAAAGTTTTTATTTTTGGTGAGATTATTTGTGAACTTTATTTTGTTGATCTAAATATTCTTTCATATAAAGTATTATATATGTTTTAAAATGCAATATACATATGATGTATTATTGATTGGTACACTTGAAACATATATAATTTATTAACCAATGTCTCCTAAATAAATTAAAAAAACATAAAAATTATCTTAAAGAAGAATTTTATTCTAGAAGAAATCAATTATTTTCCACATTTTCCTTTATTATTTGTTATTATAGATGTCAATTATCCTGGTTACAATCCAGCACTTTGTATATAATGTATACCTTTTGTTAACTTTTATTGTGCCTATATAATAATTATGGCCTTTAAAAAAAGCATCAGCAGGAGAAACTCTCAGCTATAAAAATAGCCCTCAAAGTTGAAGATGTTTATTTATAGATTTTAATTTTGAGGATCTATTAAACTATGGATTGTATTAGTGGTTTAACTTAAGTTTCTTCAATTCAGTAAAAATAAAATTGAGAAGTAATATGGGCATGAATATATACAGATCCCTGAATGTTATAATATTGGCAGGAAAATATCACAGAAATAGTGCTTGATAAATGGTTTCTTTTTAATAAATAGGACGCTGAAACAGCTAAGCAACAACTTAAGTATTTCCTAAATCAAGGAGCGTTGCTTAGACGTGATGAGAAGAACAGGACAATAATGGAAAAAAATATTCAGAAAACAGAAGTTAAAGGTGAAGATTCGAAATATATATCAGAGACAGAGACAATAAAAGAACAAGTTGCAGATTCAAGTGGACAAAAGAGAAATTCTAAAATCCAAGAACATCCGCAGGTAAGGAAATGACCAAAATATAGGAATGTGTGCTATAAAAGCTTAATCTTTTATATTATAATTTACTTTGTATCTATTACTTTAAAAAATTCTCTATGCCTTTTTTTTTTGCTTGAATTTTTACCTTTTAAATTCTGGGCATATTAATTCATTTTTATCTTGAATACAATCTGTAAATTAAATGTGTATTGCTTTTGTTAGTGATCTTTTTTTAGGTATACAAGTGTTGTCATTTTATTTTCAGGATAGCTGTGCTAAGACAAAGTTCTCAGATATAAAATAATATTTTTTATTTTTATTTATCTATTTATATCTAGATATAATTGACATACATTATGTTACTTTCAGATGTACAACATAATGGTTTAACATTTGTATATTTTGCAAAATTATTAACACAATAAGACTAGTTATGTATGTTACCATACCAAGTTATAGAATTTTTTTTTATGATGAGAACTTTTAAGATTTTAATCTTTTGAAAACTTTCAAATATGCAATACAATATTATTAACTATCATGATGATAGTTATAGTATATCCCCTCTACTGTAAATATACTTTATAACTGAAAATTTATAACTTTTTATTTCTTTCACCTATTTTGCCTGCCTCTAACCCTCACCTCTGAAAATTACCAATCTGTTTTCTGTATCTCTGAGTTTTTTTAGTTACAACATATAAGTGAGATCATATAGTGTTTGTCTTGATTTCATTTTTTTATGAATGAATAATATTCCTTTGTGTGTGTGTAGATAGATCTCTCTCTCTATATATATGTGTGTGTGTGTGTGTGTGTGTGTGTGTGTGTGTGTGTGTGTATGTATATGTATATGTATACATATATATATATATCTCACAGGTTTTTTATTTATTCTATATCTATCTCACAGGTTCTTATTTATTCATCCATTGATGTACACTTAGTTTGTTTCCATTTCTAAGCTATTGTAAATAATGGTGCAATGAATATGGTGGTGCATGTATCTTTTTGATGTAGTGTTTTTGTCTTCTTTGGATAAATGCCCAGAAGTGGAATCACTGAATCTTGTAGTAGTTCTGTTTTTAGCTTTTTGAGGAACTTTCATACTCTTTTCCACAGTAGTTGTACCAATTTACATTCCCATCAACAGTAGGAAAGGGTTCCCCTTTCTCCATATTTACATTTATATACATATACATATACATATACATATACATATACATATACATATACATATACATATACATATACATATACATATACATACACATACACATACACATACACATACACATACACATACACATATACATACACATACACATACACATACACATACACATACATATACATATACATACTGATATAAATGAGCCTTATGATAACCATAAAGCAAAAAACCCATAAAACTATAATAGTTACACAGAAAATGAAAAGAATCTAAACCTAATATTACAGAAAGTTACAAAATCATCAGGAAAGTAAGCAAGAGAAGTAGAAAGGAATAGAGAGGAACTATAAAACAGCCAGAAAACAATTAACAAATATCAATAAGTACATACCTGTCAATAATTGCTTTAAGTGTAAATGGACTAAATTCTTCAATAGAAAGACATAGAGTGCTTGAATAGATAAAAAGCAAGACACATCTGTATACCCATCTACATATCTACATGTTGCCTTTAAGAGACTCACTTTAGATGTAAGGATACACATACCTGAAACTGAAACATGAAAAAAGATATTTCATGCAGATGGCAACCCAAAGATAGCTGAAATACCTATACTTATATCAGACAAAATAGACTTAATTTGTTTATGTTTAATAATTTTTTTATTATTCAGTTACAGTTGGCATACAATATTATATTAGTTTCAGGTGTACAACATAGAAATTAGACATTTAACTTATGAAGTGATCACCTGACACCATACATAGTTACTACAATATTACTGACTGTATTCCCTATGCTGTACTTTACATCTTCATGACTATTTCATAATTGCCTATTTGTATTTCTTAATCCCTTCACTTTTTTCAACTAGCCCCCTAGTATTTCTCCTACCTGGCATCTACCAATTTGTTCTCTGGTATAAATTTGTTTTTATTTTGTTTGTTCATTTATTTTGTTTTTTATATTCCAGAAAGTAGTGAAATCATATGGTTTTTCTTTTTATCTGTTTCACTTACGTCGTGTAGTATAATACCCTCTAGGTCCCTCCATGTTGTTGCAGATGACAAGATTTCATTCTTTTTTATGCCCAAGTAATATACTGTTGTATATATGTACCACTTTCTCTTTATCTAGTTGTCTATTATGATAGACATGAGGTGATATCTCATTGTAGTTTTGATTTGCATTTTCCTGATGATTAGTCATGTTGAGTATCTTTTCATATGTCTGTTGTCCATCTGTATGTCCTCTCTGGAGAAATATCTGCTTGGGTCCTATGCCCATTTTTAAATCAAATTATTTGCTTTTTTGATGTTAAGTTGCATGACTTTCTTATATATTTTGGATATTAGCTCCTCATTGGATGTATCATTGGTGAATATTTTCTATTCAGTAGATTATCTTTTGTTTTGTTGGTGGTTTCTTTGCTCTGCAAAAACTGTTTAATTTGATGTAGTCCCAATTGTTTATTTTTTCTTTTGTTTCCCTTGCCTAGGGAGATATAGCCAAAAAAATATTACTAAGAGTAATGTCAAAGGATTTACTGTTTTTTTTTCTAGGAGTTTAATAGTTTTGGGACTTACATTTAAATCCATTCTGACCTTTTTCTTGTATATGTTGTAAGAAAGTGATTCAGATTCAGGGACTCTTTTGCATGTATATATTCAGTTTTCTCAAAACTATTTATTGAAGAGACTATCTTAACAGCATTGTATATTCTTGCCTCCTGTGTCAGAAGTTAATTTACCATATAGGTGTGGATTTATTTCTGGGTTCTCCATAGTGTTCCATTGGTCTGTAATGTCTGTATTTATGCTAGTAGCATACTGTTTGATTACTACGGCCTTGCAGTGTAGTTTAATATTAAATAGCATGATACCTCCAATTTTGTTCTTTCTCAAGATTGCTTAGGCTATTCAGAGTTCTTTATAGTTCCATATAAATTTTAGGATCATTTATTTCTAGTTCTGTGAAAAATGCTTTGGGCAGTATGAACATTTTAATGATGTTAGTTCTTCCTATTCGTAAGCATGGTATCTTCTTCAGTTTCTTTCTTCAAAGTCTTATAGTTTTCTGAGTACAGGTCTTTGACCTCTTTGGTTAAATTTATTCTTAGGGTTTTTTTTGATGCAATTATAAATGAGATTGTTTTATTAATTTCTCTTTCTGATAGTTCATCATTGGTGTATAAAAACACAACCGACTTTTGATTATTAATTTTGTATCCTGCTACTTAACTAAATTCATTTATCAGTTCTAATTTTTTTTTTTGGTGGAGTCTTTAGGGTTCTCTCTTTACAGTATCATGTCATCTGCAAATAATAACAGTTTTACTTCTTTTTCAATTTGGATGTCTTTCTTTTTTGTTTTTGTCTAGTTTTTGTGACTAGGACTTTCAATATTATATTGAATAAAAATGGTGAAAATAGATATCCTCATCTTGTTCCTGATCTTAAAGAAAATGCTTTTAGCTTTTCACCATTGAGTATGTTGTAGGTTTGTCATGTGGCCTTTGTTATGTCGATGTGTTGTTCTCTCTTGACTCACTTTGCTGAGAGTTTTTATTTTTTTTTATAAATCAATTCTGGATTTTGTCAAATGCTTTTTCTGCATGTATTAAATGATCATATGATTGTTTTTATTTTATATCCCACATATAAGTGAAGTCATATAGTTCTCAAATTTTCCTGTCTGACTTATTTTACTAGGATGATTATCTCAAGATCCATCTATGTTGTCACAAATGGCAGTATTTCCTCTTTTCTTATAGTTGAGTAATATTCTATTGTATATATGTACTGCATCTTAATTTTTATTTATTGTAGTATACAACTCTCTTTGCTCTCATTTGGAAATAAATATTGGTAGCATTTCTTCTACTATATCCCTTCTAATATCAAATATGATAATTTCTTAACTTTTTTGATTCCTTAATCTTACAGAATTGACATATTTTAAAAAACTTCTTTGAATGATATTTTAAAAAAATGGTTTAATGTAAACATATTATGTGCCTATTTGGTATATTTAAATTTAGTATTGTCTTTATCACAGATCTCAATTGTCCACGATGAAAGCCCAACTGAAAACAGGTAAAATATTTTTAAAAATTTATTCTTTTTCTTATCTTTATCAGTTTACATAACTAAATGGTAAAAAGAGCCATTCTAAACTCAGTATCATAAAACTCCTTGATTTATATCTCTGCTTACAATATTACACTCTTATCTTTGAAATCAATTCTAATAGAAAGTATTTGAAACTTCAGGTATTTAAGAGTGATGGTTTTAGATACTATCACAATAAAAAATTCTAAATAAAAATTTTAAATTAAGGACCAGGGTTAGTATACAAAACCACGTTTTCCATGCTAACAACAATTAAATTTGTAGATAGAGAGAAACTGATTCTTATTTTGCAGTTAATCACCATCATTCAAAGGCATGAACTCAATATACAAAACAATTCATTTAAAAATATTTTTGCCTTTTATATTTGCTGAATCATGTTATATATATAATAAATTATATATATGCATTCACACAAATAATTAAATTAATTGATTCATCCAATTAAATCTATAGTTTTTACTAGTGAGTCTGCTTGATTAACATATGATTGATTCACACACCTATACTCAAACCAGTCAAGAAATAGAAAATCTAATTCAGATATATTTGTGGAAGAACAAAGTCTGTCAATAAGAGTTAGGCTGCTATCCACTGTCAGTTGTTTCTTTTGGTCATAGGCTTGAATTAATGAGAATTCAAATTCAATTTACATCAGGCACTTATTTCTTAATTATATACCCCTTTATACATAAAATTTTGACTTTAACTGCCACACTGAAAAAGAGGAAAGAATTACTGAGAAGTATGTATATCTTGGCTTCATTACTGTCTTTAATATTTCTAGATTACAGACTCAGATGAATTAGCAAGAATTAGGTAATAAATGTAATGATTAATGACCAGAAGTTTTGAAAAGGTCCATTTTAAATGGTGGATATGGTATGAAAGAAGTTGTTTCAGCTTAACTTGTCAGATTTTACATAATTGCCCTAACAGCTTTAGGTTGACTATTGCTAAATATAATAAAAAATTCAAACTATTAAGCACATGGCACAATATTATTCATCAAACTTCATTTTGGGTTACTTCTTAGATCCTAATAGAATTTCTGAAATACTTTGGAAAAGTCTCCCAAACCTTCAGAGAGTGGATGGGAACGAAGTAAGGAGATCCCACCCGAGCAGACACATGGTATTGCTTACAATAAAGTACATTTTTTTCACGCTTTACAACATTTGGAAATTTATTTTGGCTTAGGGAATGAGTTAGTTGCAAATATTTAGTCAATCACAATTGTGTTGTTAGCTTTTAAATGACTTACAGCATTGAAACTCACACCTTTTAGAAATGAAAATGTAAACTATTTCTTGGTTCTTGATGATTTAGTTTTAAGAGTTACACATCCATACTACTTTTTTCTAAATTCCCCTTTCAAGGGCTTTTTCTTCCAATGCTAATTGTTTGTTTTAAGGCAAAAACATCTGTACAGAAGAGGAAGTGTATTAATATGTGTCTTTTTCTCCATAGATTAGATGATTAGCTACTAAATTCATTCATTTATTCACTAAAATAATTCATTCAAAAAATATTTTGTCACGTTCATATGCAGTGTATTCTTCTAGGCATTGGCTTTTACTGATAAGTAATATAAATAACGTCTTTTCTCTTGTGGTGTTTACATTAGTGGGAAAGATAAGCAATAAACAAGTAAAAATAAATGAACATGATAATTTTAGAGATTAATAAATGAGGACAATAAAACTCTCTTTCAGATAGGGCATCACAGGAAAGGATAATTTAGATTGGGTGGTCAAGGGTATTATCTATCATGAAAAAGGATTATATAATTATGAAATAAAAAACTATTAAAATATTTTGTCTCTTTCCAGTTTTTATCAGAATAAACTTGTACAAATGTAAATTCACCTTATTATTAACAGTTCTAGAGGAGAATTCATAATTTCTTCAGTTAACTGTTGTACAAGGACTAGTGACCTAAATTGTAGGCATAAGGTAGATTTTATAGAGGAAATCTTACAAACTAAGAAATAACAGAGTGTAAGATATCCCCCAAGCTATCATTAGTTTGTAGAAAGTTACACTTGGACTGAGTATAACTGGATTCACCAGGAGAAAGCACCCCTGAGTGGAACTTTCTCCTCATACAACACTTTACAAAATTAGGAGAATTGAGAAGAAATAGAAGACAGTTAGTCAACCATGTAACAGTGATTGATTCCTGGTTGGGGAAATGGCCTTGTTAGAAAAAGGGAGCACTTGGAGTAATAGGCAATTTGTATAGTAATATAGCTGGTATCAATGAGAGCTGTTTTTTCACTGAACAATCCTGGTGAACCGGCTTTTCCAAATCACCAAAAGAGGGAAAGGATAGGGTCACCAGGGCCATTCAAAACAAAGATTTGTCTCTCCTCTGTCCACTCTTGATCTTGGAAGCTCTGGCTAACACCTCGTCCTGTTCATAACAACTTCATAATATTGCCTGAGTGAAGGATGTCAGTAAGGTCTGTAGCTGGGTTAGGTAAAGGTATAGAAACAGTAGCCTTTTAAATTCACATGATAGGCTCTACTTCCTGGACAGCAAAGCAGACTGTTTTGGAAGGTCTTTTCAATATCTGCAATAAGAAAGAGAAATTTATTTGTCATCTTTCTTGATATTCACCCTCCAATCATTTCCAAGGTCAGACATGTTCACATCTGACAAACTGAGACTTGTTATTTCTCTTTGGACATGAGGCAGATTGTCATTTTTCTGGAGTGATAAGTTCAGCAGGGACCTAAAATTTACCATTTTGCCATCATAAATCACCTGCAGGATCGGAAAAGGATGTCTGCAGAACCATCTGATGCAAAAACAATGCCCATTTTTAAATGAGCAATATATCCTCCCATGTACTAAAGTCAAAGCAGGGGGTGAAAAAAAGAAAGGGAATATATTATTGCACTTGAAATAATCTTTTCCTCCACCCCCTAATTCCAAAGTGCTTTTGGAGTTCAACCAATGCAGAATGGCCATGGGGGTATGGTAGCCTATAACTGGTAAATAGTCAAGGAAAGATGAACCAATAAGCACTGTGGAAGTTGTTTTTAAGAGTCTGGCTTAGATGGCAATTAGACCAGGCTTGATGAGCAAGAGTGGTTTATATGTCTTTATAATGAATTCCTTATTAGATGTCCTATTTCTTCTTAGGAGATGGATTTGGACATGGACTCAAGGCTATAGTAGAGATGATGATCATACAGTCTTGACTGGCTTTTTTTATACCAGAAATTTTCCTTCAAATTTAGCTTTTTTTTTTTTCCTTGTGGGAATATACGTATACAAAATAGGATAGAATTTGTTACTAGGTTGTACCTATATCCTTGGGCAGGAGTATCTCAGAAAAGTGCATGTATTTAATAGTTTCGTCCTGGATGGCGCAGTGTCTTGACCATGTAACTAAGCCATTAGCAATGGCTCACGAGTGTTTGTAAAATTATACTTCAGTCTAAGGAGAGTGTACTCTGTGACCATGAACAGTACCTAAAATTCACCTGATTTTCAAAAATGTTCAATTCCCTGGGATCGTAACAATTTACAGTCATCTTGGTGGGCAGATGTAGCACTCCATTAGATTTTATGACCTTTGAGAGAGGCTGTTCCATCAATGAATAGTACTTGCTATTCAGGTGGCAAATTTTGTAGGTAAGAGTCTTACTAAGTCAATGATTTGCTTAAAACAACAGAGGAGTAGTTCTATGCCCAGTGTGTGTGCAGCCATGTTTCATGAATTTGGCTAAGGTCTTAAGGAGTAGGACTGGCCTTTGATTGGATATGGTACCTCCCCTTTACAGTAGAATTTCACTGAATGTGTATCACCTTAAGAGATTTTACTTTAGAGGACCCATTATGGGATAGGAATGTTGGATTGAAAAGTGAGAATCTGTTCCATTAGGGCTCAATAATAGATTAGTAGTCTCTTCCCAAAAGGCATGTATCATGCAGTAATAGGAGGAAGTCATTGAGTTTAAAGATCCAGGAGCTGAGTAATAACTTGAAGTATTGTTGCCAAAAGCTCCAGTCAGCAAAAGTTTGCTTACAGGTATCTGTAATTTCATGCATCTAAAGAGTATGGTAGCAATTTATTCAGTAGCTGGTTTAGTGACAGACACTGGGGAAGAGGGATACTTTTGTTTTTTTCCTTGTTTAAGTTTCAGTAGTCCACCCACTATGGTGCCCTGTGTTTTGTTTTGTTTTGTTTTGTTTTTAGTTAGACATTTTAGTATTGCATAGCATCCCTGCATGCATCACTTTTTTTCTGGGAAGTAATTTATATTTACCCTTCCTGAATATTATTGAATTATTGTGGCAATTAAGACAGTTCTTTACACATTTATGTTCTTGGCCAAAAAGGTGGTTATCCAACCAGCATGGCTGTGTACCTGTTTTGGGTTTAATAATTCAGAATTTCTATATCAGTTATGTAATCTAAGAAAGAAGCAACAAATGCAGCTGTAATATAAATTACAAAAATAGTAGCTCTGTGTATCAGGGATCTCTAAAACCACTCTCATCAAGAGGAGAACTCACAGACTCAGTATATAGTCATCATCGTGGTGAAGATTTGTTATAGCAAAAGAATATAAAGCAAAATCAGCAAATGGTAAAGATGCATGGGGAAAAGTACAGAGGAAAGTGCAAGCTTTCAATAATCTTCTTCCAATGGAGTCACACAGGATGCTCTTAATTCTTCCAGCAATGAATTATGGCAACACAAGTGAAATGTCAAGCTCTTTACAGACTTTCTTTAAGTCCAGAGTTTTTATTATGGCTAGTCATATAGCACCCTCTGCATACTTTGTACCAAATGCCAGACTCTCATAAGGAAAACAGGTGTTCTGCATAAACCATATTATTTGTCTAACAATTTGGGCACAGTGAGCCATTCATTAGTTCTTGGAATTGTAGAAACCCTTTCAAAAGCCAAGACTGAACCTTGTAATCAGGTCTTTCTGAGGATTACAGCTGTCCTGCTGTACTTACTCTTTCCTGTGCAGTATACCCCTTTTGCCCTTGGTTAAGGCATTTTTTATGGTAAAATTACTGTCACTGGGATCCTATGCTCCAGGTCAGACCAACCTATAGTATTGATCTCAGTTATGCCCTTTAGGAGACTCAAACTTAGCTAATGAAAAGAAATCACATTAACCATATCTTAGAAAGCTAAGTGTCTTCCTCCTAAATTTTTTATATTGATATATATTTTTCTTTGCCCAAGGCACCAATTCAAATACTGCACATACTGACTAATAAGTTGAAGATGACCAGAAAGCCTTTCAGGGCAGAAACAATGTCATGACAATCAAGGCACATACACAAGAAATATAATCCCAGAGAGTACATGCGGTACCCTTCAAAACAAAGCTTTCACATTTTTTAGAGCACCCCAAGAGGACATACAATGGTCAGGCAGTATAGACTGTCAGGGCCCCCATGTGGTCTCCCTTCATCAGGACTCTTACCTTAGGATTCCCAGTCCAGCCTAATAGATTTAATTGAGTTATTTGTTTTAGAAGGACAGTTTGAAAGCAGTCAGTTCCAAACAGCTTTTCTTGTGAGTGACACCAGTTAATCTCCCTGGCAAGTGTAGATGACATCTGAAGCTATTATATGTGGAAAGTGTAGGATCTGGGCTATACCCTGTTAGCTCAGGCTCAGCAGTCAGTTTGAATTCAAAGTGCATTCAGCAGCTTGGAAAGGCAGCACAGGTTTTTGTTTGTTTGTTTTGTTGTTGTTGTTGTCAGGTGTTGCTAAATCAGTATTCCCATTCAGTAATCAAAACAGTATATATTTTTAAAAATGATATTCTATTTTCATTCAGACTTTTTGATTGGAAATGCTGTTGAATGGAAGAAGGAAAAAAGCATTTTTTCATAAAAACATTTTTTACAACTTAACCAGAAAGATATGTCATGTTCAAAAATAGATTAGAAAAAATCATGAATTTTCATTAATTTCAAAATGGATTTACTTCCACAACTTTGTGCTGATCATTTATCCAGTGAACAATCTAGAAAAAAATCAATTCCTTTCTGGGAACAGCTATATTTAATAGTCAAACTGCCTTACTAAGCTGTATGTGCTAGGAGAAAGGGGAGGGAAGTAGAATAAGGCTATCAGTCAACTGTTGCAAACTGCAACTAATCCAGCAAGTCAAACACAATGATCAATCTACATCAGTGAGACATCTAGAGAGGGTGTTGGCAGTCTGATCAGTTAATAGTGGGCAGAGTGGGCCACATTCTCTGAGATGTACCCTTCCCCAATTTGCAACTTTCAGCAGGGATAACAAGTTAAGAATGCAATCAGTCTCTGTATACAAAATAGATCAGCAGCTGGATTTAAGATGGTTCCATTAGAGAACAAGTTCTTTTCTGTGGACATTTGTATATGACCCAATGGTCTAGCCTACATCCAGGATGTTTTTTAGAGTTTAGGACCTCAAAGAAAGGTGTCCAGAAACTGTAACTATCTCAGAGTCTAACTGAGCCTATTTCTGCTTTCCATTCTTCATGACAACCCATGCCGAGGTTGAAACAGCTCATAGCAGACAGTATCAGGTATCAAGTTTCATCTGAGAGTCAGATACAGACAATTAAGATCTATGATATAGCTTTTTTCATATATATATATATATATACACATATATATATATGTATATATATACATATTTATTTATTTATTATTTATTATTTATTTATTTATCAGTAGCAAAGCTGAGATCCTATAGAGACACACAGCTCTGTTCTGTGTCCAAGTGACAATCGAGTCTTTCTCAAGTCCTTTTGTTTTGTCAGTCTAAGAGCCTAAATTGACTCATTCATAAATGTGTACATCAGGCCAGAAAATCATCATCCTCTACAATCAATTATCTAATTTTACAAGAGTTTATTCACAACTAAAAACTGCTTTTTAAAACTCTAAAAGTGTATCTTCTTTTAGGGGTTGATTCTCTTGTTCCTTTGCCTTTCTTTTTCCAGAGGCTCCAGTTGGCAAAAATCATAATTGTGGAGTCTTATCCTATTTTCAGTATTCCAATAATTTAAATTCCAAGCCATTCTTGGCAGCAGAATGCCAAGAAGTTGTGTTCCATAACACTTTTTCTTTGCAGATTTCTCCGATCAGGATACTGCTAGCATTTATGAAATTAAAACACAATTTTCACATCAATTTTTACCATATATCCAGATGTGGTAGCTACAAAATATAAAGCCTTTTTAAAAATTACCCCCCTTTTCCTCATTACAAGTTTATACCAGCAGCAAATTTATCATTTACAGGCTTAATATTACAGCAGCTGCAGGGAAATCCCACCTGGAATGCAAGGGAGAAGGAGTGATGCCAGGTAGTAGCAGGGCTAGGCTGAATAAAAGGCTGGATTCCTTTGCTCCTTAACCCCAACCTTCACGTTTTCCCCTCTGGTTTATTTAAAGCTTTGCTTTAGCCATAGGAGCTGATTTAAACTTTTCTTCCACCAGGAGGAGAGAGTAACTACAAATCAGTTTTTATTACCTTTGATCCATCCCAAGCCACCTTTGGGAATTTTTAGGCCCTTTTCTCCTCCCACTTGGTGGAGAGAACAAAAACAAAGACAGCCAAGCTGCATCTTGTTTTCCTCACTTTACCCAGCACCATAAAGGCAGCGAAGGGATCCAGCAACCAAATCTGGAATTGAATGTATCATTTTCAAATTTCAGAGGTAACTTTTACCTCTCACAACACACAGCAGCTCAGCTACTGTTTTTACCATAGATGACTCCATAGCCACCCAAAGTAAATCACATCCCATCCGAGCCTTTCGTAATTCCTTTTCCCAAAACTATGCTTTCTTCATAGTGTGTCAGAGGCCATTCTATTAAATCCCACTTCCAGTGCCAATGGTACTGGGGGTCCCCACGACGATTCCTAGGTACCATGATTTGCTAGGAGGACTCACAGGATTCAGCATATGGTCATTATTATATTTTAACAAATAGATACAAAGCAAAATCAGTAAAGGGAAAAGGCATATGGGACACAGTTTGGAAGAAACCAGGTCAAAGTCCTCTTTCAGTGGAGTCACATAGGACATGCTTAATTATTCCAGCAATGAATTGTGAAAACACATGCAATGTGTTGTCTATCAGTGAAGCTCAGGGTTTTTACTGGTGGCTGGTCATATAGACACCTTGCCTACCATGTACCCCAAATTTCTACTCCCCAAAAGGAAAGCAGATGTTCATCATAAACCACATTGTTTGTACTGTTTGGGAACAGTGAGCCACTTTTATCACTTCTGGAAATAGTGGGAGCCTTGGCAAGTTCCCAGATGCCAGCCAAGCACCAAGCTTGTAAGCAGGCCTTTCTAAGGATAGAAGTCTCAGCACTGCTATGTTAACTCCTTTCTGAACACCACACAAGATTCAGTACATAGTAAGTTTAGAAATGTTTGAGGTCTGACCCTTTGGAGAACTGAAAAAGATAGGGCTCTAGCTCAAGGCTTCGTCTCAGTTTGTCCCATTTGTGTAACGATATTAAGATTATTCCAAATTTTATATCAGCCCAATAGTTTTCCTCCCTTTTGTTGTGAGAGAAAAAAAACAGATTTTTCTGGAACTGTGAAGCTCTCTGATCAGAGGGAAATAGATGTGTTGGAAAAAGAGCATCTGGAAGGAGTTTGCATTTCAATATTACAGGTATCAGTGAAAGATTTTGAGTTTCTGCAAAGCTATCAAATGGGGAAATGGAGATCTTCAGTGATGCCATTCAGGAAAAAACATGTTTATCATTCTCATTAACCAATTATTTGTTTTTTTTTTCTAGTGTTAGAATAATTTTCCTTTTGTCTCATATAATTTACTTGTAGTTTAAGTCTTGTTTTCAGTTATTTTAGTAATAATGAGAGCTGTTATCTGTAGCTCATCAACATTTTCAGTATAAGAAAAATTTATTTACACACTTACAAACTATTTTTAAGTAGTCCACCAGGCTTATTTTCTCTAGGAGAAATAATTCCAAGTATTCTAACATTTTATATTTACAGACTCTTCATCATCTTACATTTCTACTAAACCTCTTCAAATTTTTTGAGTTTATTTTTAGTTGAGTAGCCTAAAATTATGAAGAATTTGACCTATGATAATTATAATTTTTAATATTATTAAAATATTTGATTTTTTACTTTTATTTTTATATTCTCTATATTAAAAATTTTCTATGATTTAAAAATCCATTTTAGATTGTACTATATTGCACTTTGAATCCTAGATCTTTCTATTTTTCTTATATATAGAAATGCATTCCACATGTTATATTATTACAGATAAAATATCAAATCTCTTCTTCTCTATTTTTTTATTGATAATTAAAAGTTCAAAATATACATCGTTACTTGCAAGAGTTTTTTTTTTCCTAAGCAGGGAGGGAAATGGGTTGGGGATTGTGTTGACGTTTGGAGAATGAGTAGAGTTAATTAAGGAAAGCTCTTGAAAAAGAAGTGTTGGAACAAAAACCAAATAAATACAAGCCCCAAATAAGACAGGTTGGGCAGTAATCAAATGACAATCTTTCATTTTGCCTGGGTGACAATGAATTAAGAGGGATTATGAGGTGTTTATGATGATATACATAACAGTTTCTGCTGTTATACATCTATTTGCTTGGTGAGTAAAAGATGCAATGCTCAGATCTTCAGAATTAACAAACGCTTTTGCAAGCAGGATATTTATTCTTTAAACTCCTTCAGTGGTGCTGAAGACTGTCATGTAGAATGCTGTCAACATGATTCTATCAAAGCAGTTAAAATACACGCTTATAATTATGCTATTGTAGTGTTTTCAAATGGAATGGTGACAAAAAAGAACCTTAAAGACTCTTAAAACATTCTCTTTACTTTACTATTGGAATTCATTTTATAATGCCATTACAAAAATCTGTCACAACTTAAGTCTTTTGAACTATCAACTACCTTCCACTTTTACTCTCGGAATTGTCTTTCCTACCCTGCCCCACTTTTAATAATTCAAACTCTGCTGTTTGAAATTCATCCTAAATTAATTCATCCTGTATAGGACAAGTGGAGAATTTTAAATCAGTCACACTTAAAAGTTTTGCATCTGTGAGACCAAAATTCAAATTACTTTAGATATTTTGCAATAAACCTTAGGCAAAGTATATTAACTGGAGTAATAGCTGTTTAAAATGAAGAACCATCAAACTCTGTTGTATTTGATAAGGCTAGAAAAGCTTCGTTAAGTTCTATAGATAGTTTGACCATTTAAATTGTCATCTAAACTGGAATGCTGGGACAACAATCATAAACTGAGGCTGTGCAGACAAAGCATGACATATGGCTGGTCACCGTAATCCTGGAACCCTGAGAGCTGATCCTGTGCCAACTGGTGGAGAATAAGTACCTCTTGCCTTGAGGAACATTAACTCAGAGCTTGGGAATTGATTCTGGTGGAAGACAGTGATCTTTTAATGTCAAAACTGTTGTAGAGAGATTTTTATTTTCATTCAGAAATAAAATCATGAAAAAATAACTTTGTAATAAATGTGATTAAAGGGCAATCTCCAAACCATTCTGTTCTCTACTTTCACTGACCAAATCTTTCTTCTGTAGCCTATTAAGACTTTGAATAACTATTATGTTGAATGTTTTAAATGTAACAATTCTGTGTATCTATTTTAAATCCCAGAAGATACATTATCTTCAATTTGGTATTTAGCTTCAACATCATATTTGTATTGCCATTAATTATAAATAATTATAATTGCTTATTTAATATTCTTATAGATTGTGAAAATGATTCTTCAGTTACAAATAAAAATGTTCTTCATATAATCTAATACCAGATGTTTTATAATTCTAAAGATCAGAGAAGAAAAGAGCTAGCCCTGCTATTTCAGATCTTTCACAGATCCTCAAGTCTCAGGATGAATCAGCCTTTTTAAAGAGTTCAAATAAAGTTTCAGCTGATGAAGACCAATCTACTACATCTCCATCAGAGTCCCATGATGAAGCATTTACAAGAGTGTTACAGGGCAATAAAATTCAAGATTTACCGTCTGTCAAAGTAACATCGCTTCCAGGGAATGAAACAGAGACGTCATTCATTTCACCCGCTGTTGCTACTAAAAGAAAGTCAATGGGTAGAGCTATCTCAAAGGTAAGATGTATGGTGACTTGAAAGCCATTTACTTTGAATTGCTAGATTCCTTCAATATTTTCAGTAAATGTTAAACAAATGCAGCAATATTTTCTTACTTATAGGGAATAAAAAGTTTGTCTTTGAATACAACTTGCTTTATATTTAGAGTGTTTCTGTAATATTTGGGAATCAAAGTAACATTTTAACCTAAAAAAGTTTTAATTTATATTGACAAGGAAGCTATGGCTTAGATTAGAGTTTTAGGGGTAAATGAAAAGATACACAATTCCTAAATGAGACAGGAAAATTTTTATTTTAGGTTTATCTATAAAATAATTTTATAAATTAAGGTAATTATAAAAGCATAATAATCTCTGAAATAATTTTATAGACCTTCAGGAATACCTAAAATATTATCAGAATTGTTTTTATTAAAATGGTATTAATTAGGAAATTGTTAGGGCAAAACTGCTGGCAAAAGAGAGAAAGGCTGTACATATCTGACATGTATTCACAATATATTTTTGTCATAGAAGTTACTGAAGTGGCCTTATAAAAATAACTTTGTAAGCCATTTGAGTTTATCTAGAGAGTGATTCAGACTATGATATAAATCTAAATTAAAATTATAATAAATAATTATTAAAATGGTTTATTAGAAATTATAAATGAGAGAGAATAGTAATATTACTTGGGTTCATTCCATATTATTAAGCATTCCCAAATGCTTCTCAGATCTATGAATTATCCTCGTTTTTCAATTTAGTACATTCAGGAAATAATGAAAAGTAAAATATTTCTGCAATGACATGGCAGGTATGAGTAAAAACTTGTTCTTTCTCTACAAGAAGGTAGAGTTCTAAGATATATACTTATTGTAACTTTTGTTATTAAGGTTGATACTGTAGAAGAGAAATTACAGAGTGAGACTGAAAAACAAACTTACCAAGAAGGAACAGAATTTCAAGGTAAAAAGATTTTCTGTTTTCTAAGATAAAACTGTGAATGTGTGTTCTCATGGATTAATTATAAATGAATGAAGACAGAACATTATCAAATTTAGAAATAACTCTTTAGTTAAAAGATAATATAGAAATATATTGACCAATATATAAAAATTAATTTGGTGAGTTAATATTACATTACTCAGAGAATCTATTTCAACTAAAATCTGTGCCAAAGTGTAATGAGAGCTTTGCTTCAACCAAACAATAGTATTTGGTGTAATGAATTCTTAACATAATATTGTACCAAAAACAATATAAAATATATTTTAAAACAATGTTAAATTTGTTCTTCTTTTCCAACATATATAGTTTTTCTAACCAATCCATTCTTATTGCTTTGGTCTTAACTTTTAAAGTAAAATTAAATGGTTGTGATGTAGATTACAGAAACATCACTTTTCCACTGTGCTTCAAATTTGAAATGAGAATGCCCAACACTATTTCAGCTATGATGATTGGTTATCTGAGATAGATAGATGATAAATAGATAGATAGATAGATAGATAGATAGATAGATAGATAGATAAAATATATTTAAAAGAATATTTTCTTTAATTCCTCAAAGGATAGCTGCATTATGAGATAATTCATTAAGATCAACAAATACCATTTCTGAAAATATGAGAGTAGACTCAAAGATTATCCCTTCCTTCCTTCCTTTCTTCCTTCCTTCCTTCCTTCCTTCCTTCCTTCCTTCCTTCCTTCCTTCCTTCCTTCCTTCCTTCCTTCCTTCCTTCCTTCCTCTTTTATATTTATTAAACACTGATTAAGAAAAATCACAATTTATCTGCTTTTTTATTTAGTAGACTAAATTAATCTTTTTATGTAGTTTTTGATAAAGTACCATATGAAAATTTTACCCTTGAGAATGAAACACTGTCAATCTCTCCAGGCAGATGTTGCAACTAAACCTTCCAGAATGAATAGATACAATAGTAAATATAATAATTATAGGTATCCTTAAATTATTTTAAGTTAAGCTCATCAACATATCTTTTTCAAGGGATTTATGTAAATATGTTTGAGCATATATTTTGTAAAAATTTTACATCTGATGTAAGTGTGAATACCCTAAGATAACTAGAGAACTAAGGTGAAAGCTTTGACATGCTTTGCTTGATATTTGCATGGGCAGTGACTATTGTGTAACAAGATGGCCTCTATGTACACTCATGAAAACTATCCATGCAAATTTCCCACTTTACTTTCATTGTCTATTTAAATAAACAATTCACTGCTGTAGATTTGCAGTTCTTTTTCTTTAATTTTTCACAAATAAGAAGAAATTTTGCTGACTACTTGGCTTATCTAGAAGTTTTATAATAGATTTGTTTTTTTTTTTAATTTAGCATTTCCTATAACTCAGCAAAATGATACGGTATCCAATGAAAATCAATTGCCTGAGGACATGGATTTATTTTTAAGAAGACAGTCTCAAACTAAGAATGTCGAAGCTACCAGAAATAAGAGTTTTAATGGTAATTAATGAATTAAAAATCTTTTAAAATCACTTTGAATTAAATTTAGGAGAGCTTTGTTCCATAGTTAATATGTCTACAACTATTTTGTTTATATCTCTAGATCTTTATTGGTGATTTATCTCTGTGTTTTATAATTTCTGATGTGTTAAATTTCCCACTATGATTATTGATTTCTCTGTTTCTCATGTTGTATCAGGTTTTACTTTATACCTTATGACACTTATTAATATACAGATAATTTTTAAATTAGTAATATTTCTAGAAGGCAAATTCTTTTGTCCTAATAAAAGGCTCACTTTATTATTTTTATAATTTTTGTTTATTTGTTTGCTTTAAAAACTAACATGCCTGCTATTAATGTAGCTCTATCAATTTCTGATTTTTTTATCATGTTGCTTTAATTTTTTCTGTATCTTTTTATGAAAACTATGGTTGTGTACTTTTCAAATTCTATCTGATATCTTTGTCTTTTAATTAACATTCTTAATCATACATGATCAAATTTTAATATTTAGAATTTTAAATTATACTATTTTTTGTGCTTTCTGTTTTTCCTAATAAGATTTTAAATCTCTACTCTATATTTTTATATTATTATATATTTTTCCTTAGACATATCTGATACTCAAAATTTAAACTTCATTCTAAAGTATCTTTATTATTCACTTTCTCTGGCGTGGATTTTATTTTTGTATGTTTTATTGTTAATTAATGCCTTTTAGTTTAGAGAAGTCTATTTACTATTTCTTGTAAAGGCTGTTTTAGTGGTGGTGAACTCTATTAGCTTTGTTTTTAAAGGAAACTCATAAGCTCTCCTTCAATTTTTAATTGCCAGGTAGAGAATTCTTGGTTAGAATTTTTTTTTTCTTTCAGCACTTTGAATATGTCATGCTCTCTGTTCTGGTTTTTAAAAAGTTTCTGCTTAAAATCTAATACCCTTATATGGTTTTCTTTGTGCATAATAAGATGTTTTCTCTTGTTGCTTTTAAGATTCTATTTTTATTGTTAATTTTTACTATTTTAATTATAATGTGTCTTGGTGTCTATAATGTATTTTGCTCTCTGAGTTCATCTTATTTTGAACACTCTGGGCTTTCTGGACATTTATGCATGTTTCCCTCCCCAAATTAGGAAAGTTTTCAACCATTATTTTTAAAATTAATTTGCTGGCTCTTTTAGTCTTCTCCTTCTGAGACCTATATAGTACAAATGTTAATCTGCTTGATATTGTCCCAGAGGTCCCTTAAGATATACTCACTTCTTTAACTTCTTTATTCATTTTGTTTTTGTCTGGGTGTCTTCTATTGCTTTGTCTTCCAGCTCACTGATTTGTACATTTATTTTGTACATTCTGTTATTGTGAAAACTTCTAATATATATCCAGTGCAGTTATAAATTATGTTCAGTACTTTCTTATATTTTCTATCTTTTCATTGAAGTTCTCACTGTGTTTATCCATTCTTCTCCAGAGATGTGTGAGCATCTTTTGGACCATTATTTAATTACATTTCTATTTTTCAGTTGCAGTGGACATACAATATTATATTAACTTTGGGTATGTGACATAGTGATTAGACATTTATAAACTTTACAAAGTACTCAAACCAAGAAGTCTAGTCCCATCTGACACCATACATACAATATTATAGACTATATTTCTTATGCTGTGCTTTACATCCCTGTGACTACTTTGTTACTGCCTATTTGTGCTTTTTAGTCCTTTTCACTTTTTCACTCAACCCCAAAACCTCCTCCCATCTGGCAAACATCTATTCTCTATATTTGAGTCTATTTCTGTTTTGTTTGCTTTTTATTATTATTTTTTTTAGATTCCACATCTAAGAGAAATCATATGGTATTTGTCTTTCTCTGTCTGACTTATATCACTTAGCATAATACCCTCTGGGTCCATCCATGTGGTCTCAAATGGTAAAATTTTATTCTTTTTTTTATAGTCAAGTAACATTCAATTGTGTATATATGTGTACCACATCTTCTTTATCCAACCATCTATTGATGAGCACAGCTTGCTTTCATATCTTGGCTTTTGTAAATAATGCAGCAGTGAACATAGGGTACATATATTTTTTTGTGTTAGTGTTTGGGTTTCTTCAGATAAATACCTGGAAGTAGAATTGCTGAGTCATAAGGTACATCTATTTTTAAATTTTTCAGGAACTTCTGTATTATTTCTCATAGTGGCTGCACTATTTTACAATGCCATCTATAGTGCAGGAGGTTCCCTTTTCTCCACATCCTCACCAACACTTTTTTTGTTGATTTATTGATGATAGTCATTCTGACAGGTTTCAGATGATATCTCACTGTGGTTTTGATTTGCATTTCCCTGTTAATTAGTGATCTTGAGCATCTTTTCTTATATGTATTGACCATCTGTGTGTCCTCTTTAGAGAAATATCTGCTCAGGTCCTCTGCCCATTTTTAAAAAATTGTACTTTTTTTTGTGGTGGTGATGGCTGTGGTTGTATAAGTTTCTTATATATTGTAGATAGTAATACCTTACCATTTGCAAATATCTTCTATTCAAGTTTTCTTTTTGTTTTGTTGATAGTTTTCTTCACTGTGCAAATATTTTTATTTGATATAGTCCTTTGTTTATTTTTTCTTTTGTTTCTCTTGTCTGAAGGTACATATCCAAAAATATATTATTAAGAGTGAGGGGACATATCTAAAAATGTATTATTAAGAGTGATGTCTAAGAGTTTGCCATTTTTTTCTTCTAGGGGTTTTATGGTTTCATGTTTCACTTTTAAGTATTCAACCTGTTTTGAGTATAATTTTGTATATGATGTAAGAAAGTGGTCTAGTTTCATTTTTTTTACATGTATCCAGTTTTTCAACACTGTTTATTGAAGAGGCTGTCTTTTTTTCTTGTATATTCTTGCCTCCTTTGTCATAGATTAATTGATCATAAAGCTGTGGGTTTGTTTCCATGCTCTCTATTCTGTTCCTTTGATATACATGTCTGTTTTTATGCCAGTACCATGCTGGTTTGTAATATTGTTCAATATCAGGTAGCATGATACTTCTAACTTAGTTCTCTTTGTCAAGATTACTTTGTCAATTTGAGATCTTTTGTGGTTCATTATGAATTTTAGGATTATTTGTTCTAGTTCTATGAAAATAACATTGGTATTTTGATAGAGATTGTATTGAATCTATAGATTGCTTTGGGTAGTGTAGATATTTTAATGATGTTAATTATTCATATTCATAAACATGGTATAGCCTTCCATTTATGTGTATAATCTTCAAATTCTTTCTTTAAAGTCTAGTTTTTGAGTATAGGTCTTTAACCTCCTTGGTTAAATTTATTCCTAGATATTTTATTTTTTATGCAATTTTATTTCTGATGGTTTGTTATGATGTGTAAAAATGCAGCTGACTTCTGAATATTAATTTTGTATTCTGCTACTTTATTGAATTAGTTATTGGTTTTAACAGTTCTCTCTAAATAGTATCATGCCATCTGTGAACAGAGACAGTTTTACTTTTTTTTTTTCAGTTAGGATGCTTTTTATTTCTTTTTCTCATCTGATTACTATAGGTGGGACTTCCAATACTATGTTGAATAAAAGTGGTGAAAGTGTACATCTTTGTCTTGTTCCTAATCTTAAAGAAAAAGCTTTCAACTCTTCATGGTTGAGTTGTGGTTTTTCATATGTGGCCTTTATTCCACTAAACATAGTACCCTTCTCCCCTTATATATTTATTACAACATTATTAACAATCTTCCCATGCTCTATGTCTCCATGTCTATTCTGCATGTCTATTGTACCTCTTAATCCCTTGTCTTCATGTCTATTTGCCATGTCTATTCTACCTCTTAATCCCTTTGCTTTTTTTTGTCCTCCCTCCTATCTAGTATCCCTGTAAATATTCTCTATTTCTACTAGTTTATTTCCGCTTTTGTTATCGTTTTGTTGATTTTGTTCTTTAGATTCCACATATACGTGAAATTATGCAATAATTGTTTTTCTTGATCTGACCCATTTCATTCAGCGCAATATCCTCTAGGTCTATCAAGGCTGTATCTTTTTCTATCCTCTTCTTTTTAGTCTCTGTGTGTCTTTTAATATGGAATGAGTCTCTTGTAGGCAGCATATGTAGGAGTCTTGTTTTCTTATCCATTTGGCCACTGTCTTTTGGATGGAGCACTTAATTCTTTTCTGTTTGAGGTACTTGTTGATAGGAATATAGTTATTATCATTATTTATTCCTGTTTTTGATGCATGTTTTCTCTTCTTAAAGAAGTCACTCCAATATTCCTGTAATACTGGCTGGGTGATAATAAATTCTTTTAGCGTATTTTGTATGGGAAGCTCTTTATCTGTCGTTCAACACTAAATGATAGCTTTACTGGATAAAGTATTTTTGGTTGTAGATCCTGGATCTTCATCATGTCGAATGTTTTGTGCCAAGCCCTTCTGTCCTGCATAGTTTTTTTTTTGAGAAATCAGCTGCCAGTCTTATGAATGCTCCCTTGTAGGTAACTGCCTGCTTTCCTCTCACTGATTGTAAGATTCTCTCTTTGTCTTTAACCTTTGGCATTTTAATTATAATGTGTCTTGGTTTGGGCTTCTTTGGGTTCCTGGTTTTTAGGATCTTCTGAGCTTCTTGGGGTTTTATGTGTATTTCCTTCACCAGATTAGGGAGGTTTTTCATCATTATTTCTTCAACTATATATATAACTTCTTCAGGTACCCCTATGACAAGGATATTTTTACCTTTAATAGTGTCGCATAGGTTCCTTAAAATATTATTATAGACTTGTCTTTTTTTTCTTGCCATCCTGATTGGGTGTCCTTGGCTTTCCTGTCCTCTATATAGGTCATTTGATTCTATTCTTTAGTCACTTTGTTTATTCTATTTTATATACTTCTCATCTCAGATAATGTGTTCTTCATTTCTGACTGGTTCTCTTTTATAATTTCCATTCCATTTTTTTTGTTTTTTCTCTTTGTTGAAGTTCTCACTGAATTCATCTACACTTTTCAAAAGTTCATTGAGCATCTTTATCACCAATATTTTGAACTCTGCATCTGTTAGGTTGCTTGATTCCATTTTTCCTGGATTTCTGTTTTGTTCTCTCATATGGTTTCTGCTTCTTTGACTTCCTATTTTGGCTGCATTTCTGTGTCTGTTTCTATGTACTAAGGAAAGCTCCTAAGTCTCCTGGTCTTATTAGTGTGGATTTCTGTAGTAGTTGTCCAGTGGTACATTCTTGAGAGGGGTGTAGCTGTAAGTCATATTTAGCCCAAGCCTGTGCCCCTCCGGGGACACCTGTTAAGATTCAGCAAGCAATCCACAGATGCTGTGCTTATAGTTGCCTCAAAAGTCCACTTCAGAAAACGAGGCCAAATGCCTCCAGTGTGAGTCTAGGCACTGTTCAGAAAGTAGCACGTTTCACTGAGGCTGCACCTGAATGTGGCTTGTGTGGGGTCGTGAGTTGGAAGAGGTGGAGTTTCAGGGAATCCTCTGGGGGAGAGACCTCTGTTATCCAGTTTGATGACATTTTCGCTATGATGGAAGGCAGGGCTCAACAGAAGAACAATGAATACCACCGGCACTTCTGTACAGAGTGAGTCTTGCTTAGGACCTCACTCCAACTGAGTGTCTCCTGTAAGTCCCCGTGCAGCAGAACTGGCAATGGTGGTCAGAATAAGCAGGTCCGTCACTACAAAAATCTGCTCATCCATGCGGTCCCTTTACGAGGCTTCTGCTGCTGCCATTGCCTCAGCCTCTGTCCTACTCAGCCATTTGGGACTGGGCAGCTTCATGTCCTACCTTTGGCCATAGCAGGGTGATTTCTTAGATTTCTCTCTAGTTATATGGTATTTGCTCCTTGTTTCTGTCACAACTTTGATTTAGTTGCTAGAGGGATGAACAGAGCCTCTATCATCTACACCATTGTTTTACTTCCTCTCTTGGCTCTTTTTTATACCAGTTTCATTGTAATAAATTTTCAGAAGGTGACCAATTACTATTGAAAAAATATCATCCTGAACTTATGTATTTAAACATGGATTTTATTCTGTTGCAGGTATTATCCTTTTGGAAGATAAAATTGTGCCATCTTTGCCCAGTGGGAACTTCTTCAGTTTTTACATGAGTCCTTTTGACATGACCCTATACATCTCTGATAGTTTCCTTGCTATTTGGTATAACAAAATATTTCAAGTTTATCTTGTATATATATCTTGCCCTCACCTGAAATCAGTTGTTTTTCTGAGAATCCTTATTTCTTTTCATGAGAAATAGTGTTTCATTCTTTTTGCTATTTGGTTTGTCACTTTTTCTAAGCCTTTCAGTGGAAAGAGATGGAAAACACTTTCTCTCTCTCTCTCTCTTTTCAGTTCTCTCTCTCTCTCTCTCTCTCTCTCTCTCTCATTTTAAGAATAAATAACTTCATGAGTTCTTACTGATAATTTCAAGTAAAATAGTGACAGACTCCAAGGATTTTTTTGTACTGGTTCTGTACTTCTTTTCTTCCATACTGAGAATCTTGGATTTCAAGAATAAGGAGAATAATAGAATTAGAAAATCTCATAATTATTTATTTGCTTTATTCAAAAATATATATACCACTCATAATAACAATATTAATACTTTCACTCCATATGATTGTTGAGAACAGTCAAATATTTTTGAATATGCCTTCTTCATTCTTCCTCAGTTTTTAATAATTGTGCTATGTATACTGACATAGCATAAACTGTTACATAATATATGCTTTTTCTTTTAACCTTTATTTAGTCATCATTTTACAAGAATGTGCATATTTAATGTTCATCACTAGTCCTTATATTGATATTTCTCTATGTTTTGTTTGTATGAAGCTCATTCTCAAGTAGATTTTTCAGAATAGACTCATGGAAACAATATTCTTTGAGTTCTTACATATTAATAAGTTTCTCTCTTCTTTTTATCCTTGAAAGTCAAGTTTTACTTTACACCTTTGTTTTAGTTTTCTTCTTGAGACTCCTATTATCCATATTTTAAATCTCATTTGTGTATTTTTAGTATTTGTTACTTTCACATTCATTTTATCTCTTTCTTAATTAAAAATGTCTTTTAAATGGTTATTTGGAATTAATTTTAAATTTTCAGAGAAGTAAAAAGAAGTAGTACAAAAACATCTATATACTCTTCATGTAGATTAATCTATTAACATTTTCTCCATTTGCTTTTTTTCTTATCTTTTGTTTTTCTTTATATATAGTATGTTACATATGTATACATATTTTATACTTATATACACATACACAGACATATATGAACTGTTTAAGAGTAAGTTGAATAAATTATAGCTCTAATATTTCAGGACATATTTCCTAGGTTTAAGCATATTTTTTACACAGTCACTATATAGTTTTCAATTTCATTAATTTAAAATTGATAAATTGATAAATTACCATTCATAATTAAATATTTGTCATTTAAGCCAATATTATCTTTTGAAATATTTTTTCCTTTCAATACAGAGTCCAATCTAGTATCAGGTATTGCATGTAATTGTAATATTTCTAGCCTTCCTTAATCTAAAAGATTTTTTGGCTTTTTTTTTGTCTCTTAGCACATTGAAATTTTTGAAGAATACTGTCTCTTTAAAGAAAGGTTTCTCATTTTGGATTTGTCTTATGTTGTTTTTAGGGTCTCACATCCAGAGCTACATTGTGTACATCTGTCATTAATTTGTGATTTTAATAATAATCACCTGGTCACAGAGTTTTCTGATTTCTTTATTATTTTTTCCTTAGCTACTAATAAGTAATCTTTGGAAAGACACTTTAAGATTATCCAGAAATTCAATTCCCTATCAACATTTCTTAGATTTTGTATTCATTCATAGTTCTTACCTGAACTTGTTTCTACTATGAAGGTTCCAAAATGATGAGTTTCTCACTCTAGTACCACTTCTACATTTATTCAGTTGGTACCTGACATTCTATTGAAAGCAGAGGTCCTACCTTCACTTACATTTCTTTCTTTCTTTCTTTATTATTGGTATTAAATCATGGAATTTAATTTTTTTAATAGTGTCATAGCTCATACTGTTTTCTTTTTTTAATCTCTAAAATTGTCTTATCATTGCAAGTAGTTTCTTCAAGATAATTACTGTGTCCTGATGGCATGACCCTAGTTGCCATTAAGAAATTCTCTGCTATTTATTATGTTAAGATGTCCTACACTAATCATTCACATTTCCTGCCTGTAGCTGGAACCAACCATTTTTCTTAAAGACCTTGATTTTTATCTCTTTTTTGCTTTGATTTTTTAAAATGGGAAATGCTTTAGAAATCAAGACCTGAAAACCAATGGTGCCCATTTAGTACTAGGGTGTATGTGCTTCTAGGTGCATTGAGAAGTCAGACTAGAAAATATATACAAATATCTATTTATCTCTCTGTGTATATATACAGATATCTATATATCTATATATCTATATCTATATCTATATATATAGATATATATTCATATAGATATATAGATATAGATATAGATATATTCATACACATATATGCCTGTATACACATACATGTATATACACATAGACATTTTTAGAAATCATGAGTTCTTATGCATATATTTTCAGTTCCAGCAAATCCCCTTAGTGCTTGTTCTTACCTTCCTCCACTTATTATGTGTACATCCTTTCTTATCATAGTGTGAATCCTGACTTTGCACATCAACATATTTTCTCATTTGCTCAATCCTATTAGACTCTAAAATTGTTTTAGCATTAATTAGCTCAGACCCTAGAAAAACAAAGCAAAAAAAAAGATTTCATGATTTTATTTTTCTTATTCAATACTGGAAATACAATACTGTATTTATGAGTTTGAAGATTAGTGCTTCTTTTGTTTTCTTCACTGGGTTCATTCTTAAGTTGCTTTTATTTTTAGTACTCTCTTCTTATCTTTGTTAATATGCTTTGTTTTTTTGGAATATGTAGTATTAACCTACTTACAAAAATAAAAATGGTGGGGGTAGGATGAAAGAGAGTGAGAGCGAGAGCGAGAGCGAGAGCGAGAGCGAGCGAGCGAGCGAGAGAGAGAGAGAGAGAGAGAGAGAGAGAGAGAGATTGAGAGATTTTCTTCTGAGTTTCTTCCCTTTAAACGCCAGTTTACCCCTACTGTTGTAAGTAACCATCTACATTGTTTTCTGGTTTGTCATTCCTATGTTTCATTTTGTAAAGATAAGTATCTCTATATTTATCTCTTTCTCTCCCTTTTTCTTTCTTTCTTACCTCAAAGGCAACATATGAGATATCTGCTTTTTCACATTTACCTTCACTTAACATTCTTTCTTGGAAGTTATTTCCTGTCAGTTTTTGGAGAACTTCTTAATTCCATTTACAGCTGTATGTACAGCTATTTGTGTCACATTATATACCATTATTTTTCATATTATAGCTTATAGTATATATCTCAGGTTATTAAAACCTTGTGCATATGTGGCTTATTATTCAATCTATTATTATGAATTAACCAAAACTAAAAATAAAGAAACCAGGAAAACTAGAGACTAGTATAAACATATGTAATTTCCCGAAGTGTTTCAGAAATATATTAAAAATATATTATTTTAAAAATTTTGAAAGATTTCTCACCATTTTCATGTGTAGATCTAGGATTAAGTAAATTTATTTTTAACATTATGAAAATTTAAACTTCTGCTATACACATGTATACATTAGAAGTAAATGTATTTCACAATACTTCTGATTTTTCTATTTAGTACACTAAATGCATTTCTTTATGTAGCTCGTAACGAAGGACCTGATGTAAAGGTTATGCTTGAGAATCAAGAGCCAATGTCAAAGAACCGAATGCAAGAAAAGAATAAAAGGACTCGAAGGGAAGGACTTCCTTGTAAGTATAAATATGATAAAAGAGTTCATAGTTTGATTTAAAATGTAAATATCCTAATATATAGAGAGAACAAAAGCAAAGTTACTGATACATTTTGTTTAAAGCTTCTGATCCTGGGATAGTTTTATACCCATGATTTATGTGCTTAGTCTTCACCAAGGGCAATACCCCGCCAATAATTACCTCATCAAAGGTGTGTACATTTCAGCCAACCCTGGAAGATTACTGGTCCAAAGGAAACAGATGCTTCAGATTGACCGGCGTTAGTGTCTCTTTACAATAGGCTCCAATGAGTGAACAGAGCTATTACAAAGATCATAAGCTCAACAACCAAATGGAGAGGAGAGGGCTCCAGGTGAAGGCAGGTTAAATATCCCATTGGAGATCCCGCAGAGCATAGCATAACTGCAACAAATTCTGTCAGAACCTGGAGGTTAATGTGAGTGGTATGTCTTATACATAATACGTCTATATGCCAATAAAACATACATTCACTTGTAGAGGCAATAACAATGGAATCTACCTTAGGCTGGCTTTCAAAAAAATTTCTCTTGGTAGTGGTGGCCCCAAACTAGAGAACATTATATGTTTGCCCTTTATCCTGGTGCAAGTGCTTGTGTACCAGTGCATCAATATCAAAAAGGCCTAAGAAATGCAACATTCTCTCATGTGCCCATTGATCTCTATATTTGCCATAGTTCCTCATATCTACTGGGTATATAGCTGCCTGGGTATAACCCCTAGTCTTATTTATTTTTGAAAGCTGAGATTGGGGTAAATGTATATAAGTTTCTCTGATTCATACCAATATTTACTGGTAGAGGTAGAGGGAATAGTGCTTATTATTCATATTGACTACCACACTGTGGGCCCTAATGAAGCTACATGTTGAGTCCTCCAAGGTCCATAATCTGACCATGAGTTCCTTGATGAAGAGACTATCAATCTATTCCTTTGGGACCCCATTGTGTTGTAATCAGACCCATTAAGTCTTTGGAAAGGCTATTGCCCACATCATCAGTAGGGAGCACATGATTACCATTTTTATATCACTCTTGTCAGGGCAGAAGTCAATGGTGCATGCCTGGAAATTTGTGAATTAAGATCTGATTTTGTCAAAACTCATTGAAATGTCTTATGAGAATGTTTTATTGACATCTATAACTGACAAAAGCAGATCTAGAAATTTGAGTCTTTGCAACAGTATTGCTAACTGTGGATAGTGCACTGTCTGGAAAGGTTTCAGTGTAGAAATTCACCACTCATGGACCAAAACTGTTGCAGCTCAATTCGTGCTCAGCTGAGGATGAAGATGGTCTTGGTTTTTGCAGTCTTTTATATTCCTTACTATTTTCTTCCATTTTTTTAGGCAAAGTGGTCACTGTCAGCACATCCTGATATCAACGGTCTCTTGTAAAATAGCTCACAAGATGTCATTCTCACTCATGAAGTTTGACAAGGTTGCATCTTTCATCATGCAGGCAACCTACTCAAGTCAGTGAGGTCTCTTTAGGTCACAGAGCAATGAGATTCTAAAGGACTTTATATCCTCTTTCATAAAAGGCATGAGTGTCAACAGCTTGTGGGGACAAGTGCTGTCCATCAGTTTCAGGACTTAGAGCTCACAAGAGTCATAGGGTATGACCCAGCTTGCAGGGTCCGATTGCTTTTGGTTACATCTTGGTAAACTGTAACCATTAACTAGAAAATTGCTTCCTTAGCTCTTTTAGAGTTAGATCTCTCTTGACTCACCAGGGAAACTCAGCCAGAGTTTGGAATATATACTACATAACTCTATGAATATTAGAGAAACTTTTGTTGCATAGTCGTACAAATTTAAAGTATAGATATTTCACAATATATATAATTTTTACTATTTAGTGGACTGAATTCATTTCTTTTTTTAAATTAAGCTTATTGGAAAAACACTGGTTAATACAATTGTATCATTTTCAGGTGTATATTATCATTTGACATCTGTCTATTCTATTGTATGTTTACCATCCAAAGTTTAGTTTCCTTCAGCCACCATATATCTGATCCCCTTTACCCACTTCAACTTCCCTCTAAACCCAATATTTGACCCCCTTTACCCCATCTACCTCTTCCTGACTCCCACCCCACTAGTAACTACTTGTCTATAGTCCATGTCCATGAGTCTCGGTTTGTTTGTCTTGTTTATTTGTTGTTTTTAGATTTATATCCCACGTATAAGTGAAATCAGGTGATTTTCAACTTTTTCTTTCTGGCTTATTTCAGTTAGCATGATTATCTTGAGTTCCTTCCACGTTGTTGCAAATGGCAGTGTTTTGTCTCTTCATATGGCTGAGTAATATTTTATTGTATATATGTACCACAGTTTCTTTAGCCAATCATCTATTGTAGGATACTTCAGTTGCTTCCATGTCCTGGTCACTGTGAATAATGTTGCTATGAACATCAGTGTGCAAATATCTTATTGGATATGGGTTTTCAAGTCTTTGGGGTAAATACCCAGTAGAGGGATTACTGGATCATATGGTAAGTCCATTCTTAGTTTTTTGAGGAGCCTCCATACTGTTTTCCATAGCGGCTGTACCAATTTTCAGTCCCACCAGCAGTGTATGAGGGTTTCTTTTTCTCTACATTCTCTCCAACATTTGTTATTACTTGTCTTGTTGATTATAACTATTCTAACAGGTGTGAGATGGTATCTCATTGTGGTTTTGATTTGCCTTTTTCTAATAACTAGCAATGTTGAGCATCTTTTCACATATTTGTTGGCCATTTGTATGTCCTCTAGGGAGAAGTGTCTGTTCAGGTCCTCTGACCATTTTTCGATTGGATCATTTTGTTTTTTGTTGTTATTGGGTTGTATGAATTCTTTGTATATTTGGATATTAGGTCTTTGTCAGAGTTGTTGCTTGCAAATATATTTTTCCATTCTGATGGTTTTCTCTTTACCTTTTTGACAATTTATTTTTACTGAGCAGAAGCTTTTTAGTTTGATGTAGTTCCATTCATTTATTTTTACTTTTACTTGCCTTGTTTTTAAGGTCAAATTCATAAAATCCTCTTTAAGTTCAAGGTCATTGAGTTTAGTTCTAATGTCTTCATCTATGCATTTTATTGTTTCAGGTTTTATATTCAGATCCTTAATCCATTTTGAGTTAATTTTGGTGTGCAGTGATACACAACAATCTAGTCTCATTCATTTGCAGGTGGCCTTCCAGTTTTCCCAGCACCATTTCTTAAAGAGGCTTTTCTTTCTACACTGTATGTTTTTGGCTTTTTTTGTCAAAAATTATTTGCCCATATAAATATGGGTTTACTTCTGGACTCTCCATTCTGTTCCACTGGTCCATGTGTCTGTTTTGCTGCCAATACCATGCTGTTTTGATTATTGTTGCTTTGTAGTATAATTTGAAGTCAGAGTGTTGCCTCCAACCTTGTTCTTTTTTCTCAAGATGATTTTGACAATTTGAGGTCTTTTGTGCTTCCAATGAAATTTAATGATTTTTTTGTTCTAGTTCTTTTAAAAATGCCAATGGGATTTTGATGAGGATTGCTTTAAATCTGTATAATGCTGTAGGTAATATGGCCATTTTAACTATGTTGATTCTTCCAATCCAAGAACATGGAACATCTTTCCATTTCTTTCTGTTCTTTGATGTCTTCTAATAGGTTCTAATAGGTTCTTATAGTTTTCATTCTATAGGTCCTTCACTTGTTTCATTAAATTTATTCCAAGTATTTTATTCTTTTTGTTGCAATTACAGTAGGAACACTATGAATTTTTGAACGTTGATTTTGTATCCAGAGACTTTACTGTATTTACTTATTGTTTCTAGTAGTGTTCTTGTGGAGTCTTTAGGGTTTTCTATATAGAGAATTATGTCATCCTCAAATAGTGAAAGTTTGACTTCTTCGTTTCCTATTTTGGTGCCTTTTATATCTTTCTCTTGTCTGATTGCACTTGCTAGTCCTCCAATGTTACGTTGAATAATAGTGGTGACAGTGGACAGCCTTGCCTTATTCTTGAACTTAGAGGGAAGGTGTTTAGTTTTTCACCATTAAGTATAATGTTGGCTGAGGGCTTGTTATATATGGCCTTTATTATGTTATGGAATTTTTTCATATACCAGTTTTGTAATGTGTTTTGATCATAAACGGATGCTGTATCTTGTCAAAGGCTTTTTCTGCATTTATTGATATGATCCTATAATCCTTTAAAAATTTTTTTGTTTATGTGGTGTATTACTTATGTGGTGTATTACATTAATCAATTTGTGTATGTTGAACTATCCCTGTGCCCCTGGAATAAAGCCCACTTGATCGTGGTGTATAATCGTTTTTTAATGTGTTGCTGTATTCTGTTCACTAGTATCTTATTTAGGATTTCTGCATCTGTGTTCATGAGAGATATTGGTCAGTAGTTTTCTTTTTTATGTTATCTTTACCAGGTTTTGGTATAGAGTAATATTGATCTTATAAAATGAGTTGGGAAGTATTGCCTCCTCTTTGATTATTTGGAAGCGTTTGAGGACAATAGGTATTAAATCTTCTTTAAATGTTTGGTAGAATTCACTGATGAAGCCATTTCATCCTGGACTTTACCTTTTGGTAGTTTTTGATGATCGTAATTTCTCCTCTGTCATCCCTGATTGTGTTTATTTGTGTCCTTTCTCTTTTTTATTTAGTGAGCCTAGCCAGGGGTTTGTCAATTTTATTAACCTTCTCAAGAAACCAGCTCCTTGTTGCATTTAATTTTTCTGTTTTTTTTTGTTTTTAATTTCATTTATTTTTGCTCTAATTTTAATGATTTCTTCTGCTGACTTTAGGATTCATTTGTTCTTCTTTTTTTAGTTTTTTAAGATGAAGCAGTAGATTGTTTATTTGAGCTTGTTCTTGTTTTTGAAGATAGCCTGTAATGATATGAACTTTCCTCTTATGACCACTTTTGCTGTGTCCTAACAGTTTTGGTATGTTGTACTATCGTTTTCATTCATTTCTATGTATCTCTTAATCTCTCTTTTTTTTCTTTTCTGACCCAGTTATACTTCAGTAGTATGTTGTTAATCTCCATGTATTTATGGTTCTTCCTGATTTCTTTTTGCAGTTGATTTTTAGTTTTAAAGCATTATGATCAGAGAATATGGTTGGTATGATTTCATCCCTCTTTATTTGTTAAGGCTATTTCTCTGTGTGTGATTGATTCTTGAGAATGTTCTATGTGCACTAGAAAAGAATGTGTAAGCAGCTGTTTTGGGGTGGAAGGCTTTGTACATGTCAATTATGTCCAGTTGGTTTAATGTGTCATTTAAGGACGTTATTTTCTTATTGATTTTCTGTTTGGATGATCTGTCCATATCCAACAGTGGGTATTTAGCTCCCCTACTATGATAGTGTTTTTGTCTGTTTCTCTCTTTAATTCTATTAGGAAGTGCTTTACATATTTTGGGGTTCCCTGTTTGGGAGCATAGATATTAATAAGTGTTATGTCTTCTTGGTGCATGATTCCCTTTATCATTATAAAGTGTTCCTCAGTATCTTTCTTTACCTTTTTTATTTTGAAATCTATTTCATCTGATAATAGTATCACTACTCCCTCTTTTCTCTGAATGCCATTTGCTTGCAATATTATTTTCCGCCCTTTCACTTTAAGTCTATATTTGTCTTTGGAGCTGAGATATGTCTCCTAGAGGCAGTATTTGGTTGGGTTTTGTCTCTTGATCCATTCTGCAACTCTCTGCCTTTTTATTAGTGAATTCAATCCATTTACATTTAGAGTGATTATTGAAATATGAGATATTCTTATAGCCATTTTATCTTTTGCTTTCTGGTAGCTCAGTGTTTCCATTGCTTCCTTATCCTCGTGTTTCTGTTTTCTTTATTTTTGTTGGCTTTTGTAAGTTTTCCCTCTGGTTCTTCTTGTTTTATGTTATATACTTTAGTTCTGAATCTTTGGTGTGTGGTTACCATTATGAATATGTAAAGGATTATATATACAATCATCCATTTTCTTCTGCACATGCCTTATCTCCATTCCCCTTTATGAATTTGGATATTTGAATTCCTCCCTTATTCAGTCATTGTTATCTCAGTTTGTTCCTATGTGTGTTGAACATTCATTACTATCTTGCTATAGCAATTCTCTTATTATTTAAGCTAATAATGACCTGTTCTTAGTAAGAGTTGCACTCTTCTTCTTTTATTTTTCCTATTGTCGCTTTACTCCTAATCATGTTTTTTTTCTTCTGTCATTTTGCTTTAGGTGAACTGATGCCTTTTGGAATTTCTTGTAGTGCAGGCCTCATAGTGGATAATTTTATCAATTTTTGTATGTCTGGAAAAGTCTTAATTTCTTTTTCATATCTAAAGTAGAGCTTAGCTGGATACATTATTCTAGGCTGGTAGTTCCTTTCACTTAATCGTTTAAATATTTGATTTAATTTTCAGGCTTGTAAGGTTTGTGCTGAGAATTTCGAGGATAATATAATGGGTTTATCTTTATAAATAACTGTTTTTTCTCCCCTACTGCCTTGAGAATTCTGTATTTATTGTTGATTTTTCATAATTTAATACAATGTGTCTTGGTGAAGGCCTTTTTGGGTTGAGATATTTGGGTGTTCTGTTGACTTGTTGAATTCCAAACTACAGTTCAATCCTTAGATTTGGGAAATTCTTGTTCACTATTTGTCTGAAAATGCTTTCTAATCCTGTTCCTTTTCCTCACCTTTGATAATGCCCATTATTCTTATGTTTCCTCTCCTAATGGTATCAGCTTGTTTTAAATTTCTCTTTCATTATTTTTTATTCTTTGGTTTCTCTCTTCTCTCTTATGATTTATTTCTAGATTTCTGTCTTCGATATCACTGATCCTTTCAGCCATTTGGTCAACTCTATTTCCCAAGCTTACTATTTCATTTTTCAACTCTTGCAGTGTATTCTTCATCTCCAGAAGATTTTTCAGTTATTTTTGAGGGTTTCAATCTTTTTGCCCTGCTCATCTAGTTGTTTTTTCAATTCCTGAAACTGTTGATTTGAGTTGTTTTGGATCTCACTGAGTTTTTTCAGAAGTACCATTCTGAATTCTCTGTTATTTAGGTTGCATATTTATATGTCTGTAACTTTATTTTCTAGAGAGCTTTCTCTTTCTTTCTGAGATTCCTTGTCACCTTGGTTGTTCATGGTGTTCAATGGGCTATTTCCCCACATGGGCATTAATGGAAATGTATTCTGCTTTTATTCCAGAAAGAAGATTTTTTTATATATAAAGTTCTCTCTTTATATAAAGAGATATTTAATCACACTCGCTACCCTCATTTTCAGTCCCTGTCAGTGTTAGCAACAGTTTTAGAAGCATTTGTTCAGATTGCCCTGGGGCTCTGCAGTGTTTCTTCTCGGAGGGTATGGTGGAAGAGCCCCTCTAAGTTGGAGCTTGGAGGCTGTGGCTCAGTCTTGGCTTTACAATTGCAGTTGGTAAAAATCAACTGTTATTTCTCTTCTGGCCACTTTTCTGCTTTTTGCCCTCAAGACTGGGCCCTGCAGGCAGCTTGTCACATGGAGTTGCAACTTTCCCAGGAAGGGCTGTTCAGGGAACTCACCCCAAGAACTTGCTGCTCCTTTTCCCCTCCCTCTCCTCCAGTAGAGAGCTTCAAAGGCTGCGAGAGGTAGCTTCAGTCTTGGTAGCATTTGCTCTCATTCCCCAGGGGCTCCAGGTGATCAGTCTCAGTGAGTATGTGAGGAGGGTCCCACTGGGATGGGGATGGGGACTGCAGTTGAATCTCAGATTTGAGCTGGGGCTGGTAAAAATCAGCAGTTGTTTCTCTGTGGTCCAGCCCTGTTTCTATGCTTTTTGCCCTGATGACTGGACCCTGCTGCCAGCTGCATATAAATTCTGACACTTTCAGGCAGGACTATTTAGGAAAGTCACCACACTTTCACCCCTCCCCTTCTCCTACAGGGAGTTGAGAAGGCTGCAAGAGGCAACTTTTTTATCTATCAGTCCACTGCCCAACACCCGAGATTCTGACCAGTAGTAGCTCTTATGCACAGATCCCATGTTCAAATGTGCTGCTCTGCAGATTGGGTGTTTTTTATTGAGTTTTGCATGTTCAGCTTATTGTTGTTTCAAGGAGAGAGATCTGGGGACATTTCTCTCACTTCACCATGTTTTGGGGCTATTAAATGCATTTTTTTAAATGTAGCTCATGAAGAAGTACCTGATTCAAAGGTTGTTCTTGAGACTCAAGAGTCAGTATCAAAGACTCAAAGGCAAGAAAAGAATAAAAGGATTCAAAAGGAAGGACTTACTCGTAAGTATAAATATGATAAATGAGTTCATAGTTTGATTTAAAATGAGAATATCCTAAGATAACTGGAGAACAAAAGCAAAGTTTTTGATACATTTTGTCTAATCTTCTAATTCTGAGACTGTTTTAGAGCCATGATTCATGTGATTAGTCTTCACCAAGGGCAATAAAGGCCAAATATTGTCTCATAAAAGGTTTGTAACTTTCAGCCAACCCTGGTCCAAAAAAAACCCCAAAACAAAAATACACATTCTGAGTGAATGTGTCAGTGTCTCTTTGCAATAGGCTACAATAGGTGAAGAGAGGTATCACAGAGACCATAAGTTCAACAAGCAAATGGCCCAAGAAAGTCAACATTCTCCCACATGCCCATTGATCTCTATCTTTGTCATAGTTCCTCATATCTACCAGAGACACGGCTGCCTGGATATAACCCCTAGTCTTATTTATTTTTGAAAGCTGAGATTGGGTAAATGTATATGCATTACTCTGATTCATATCAAGATTCAGTGGTAGAGATAGAGAGACTAGCACTTATTATTTATAGTGACCACCATCATGTAGACCCTAGTTAAGGCTACAGGTTGACTCCTTTATTGTCCTTAATATGACCAAGAATATCTTGGCGAAGAAACTATCAATCTATCACTTTGAGACCCCATTGTATGGTAATCAGAGCCACAGGTCTTTCCATTGCTTACATCATCAGCAGGGGGTACATGATTACCATTTTTACATCACTCTTCTGTTCGGGCCAGAGTCAATAATGCACCCTGGAAATTTGTGAATTAAGATCTGATTTTGTCAAAACTAATTGACACATCTTATGAGAAAGTTTCATGGACCTCTACAATTGTAGGGTTGACAAAAGTAGATCTAGAATTCTGAGTCTTTGCAACAGTCTTGTCATCTGTTATCTCAGTCCCTTTTTCACAGAAGAGGCCACTAGAATGGTTTGCTGGGATACAGAACTGTCTGGAAAAGTAGTCATTTATGATTTTTTAGTGTAAAAACTTACCCACCTCATGTGGGCCAAAACCATTAGAGGCCAAATAATGCTCAGGTGAAGATGCCAATGGTCTTAAGTTTACATTCTTTTATATTTTTTACTATTTCCTCCATTTCTTTAGGCAAAGTGGCCACTGTCAGCACATTCTGAAGTCAAATGTCTCTTGTAATATATATAGCTCACAAGATGTCAATCTCACTCATGAAGTTTAACAAGGTTGCACCTTTCATCATGCAGGTGACCTACCCAAGTCTCTAAGGTCTCTTCAGGTCACTGAGCAATGTGATTCCAAAGGCCTTCACATGCCTTTATTAAAGGCATGAGTCTCAACATCTTGTGGGGATATGTGCTATCCATCAGTGTCACAACTTAGCGCTCACAAGAGCCATAGAGTATGACTCAGCTTGCAGAGTTCACTGGCTTTTGGCTCCATCTCTATAAACTGCAAGCATTAACTAGGAAATTGCTTCCTTAGCTCTCTTAGAGTTAGGTCTCTCATTTGACTCATGGGGAAACTCAGCCAGAGTTTGGAATATATACTATATAACTGTGTGAAATTGAGAGAAATTTTTGCTGAATACTTGTACAAATTTAGATTATTGATATTTGACAATATCTGATTTTTCTATTAGTGGGATAAATGGATTTATTTCTGTAGCTCATGAAGAAGTACCTGATTCAAAGGCTGTGCTTGAGACTCAAGAGCCAGTGTCAAAGACGCAAATGAAAAAAAAGAATAAAAGGACTCGAAGGGATGGACTGACTCGTAAGTCTAAATATGATAAATGAGTTCATATGTTGATTTAAAATGTGAATATCCTAAGATAACTAGAGAACAAAAGCAAAGGTTTTGATCCATTTTGTTTTAATCTTCTTATCCTGAGACTGTTTTATACCCATGATTCATGTGTGTAATCTTCACACATGAATATAACCGGCCAATAATTGTCTCATAAAAGTTGTGTACATTTTACTTAACCCTGGGAGACTACTGGCCAAACAAAACAAGTGCCTCTGATTGACTTGTGTCAGGGTGTCTTTGAAATAGGCTCCAAAGGATAAACAGAGCTATCACAGAGACCAGAAGCTCAACAACCAAATGGGGATGACAGGTATCCAGGTTAAAGCAGGATGTCCCATTGAAGATCCTACAGAGCAAACCCTAACTGCAGCATATACTGTCACAACCTGGGAGTTAATGCAAGTGAAGTGTCTTATAGATACTACATCTATATGCTAATAATACATACATTCAATAGTAGATGCAATAACAATTAAATTTATCATAGGCAGGCTTGGAAAAAGTTTCTCCTGGTGATGGTGGCCCTAAACCAGAGAACATTATGTGTTTGCCCTTCATCCAGCTGTCAGGGCTTGTAGGGATCACAGTTCCAAATGCATAAATATCAAAAAGATCCAAGAAATGCAATATTTTCCCACATGCCCATTGGTCTCTATCGTTGCCATAGTTTCTCATGTCTACTGGGGATACAGCCACCTGGATATAACCCCTAGTCTTATTTATTTTTGAAAGCTGGGATTGGGTAAATGTATATGCATTACTCTGATTCATATCAAGATTCATCGGTAGAAGTAGAGGAACACTTATTATTCATAGTGACCACTACCCTGTGGATCCTAGTAGGGATACATGTTGAGTCCTCCATGGTCCATAATCTTACCATGAGTATCTTGGTGAAGAGACTATCAATCTATCTCTTTGAGACCACATTGTGTGATAATCAGATGCACAGATCTTTCCATTGCCCACATCATCAGAAGGGGGCGCATGATTATCATTTTTACATCACTCTTCTGTCTGGGCGAGAGTCAGTACTGAACCCTGGAAATTTGTGCATTAAGATCTGATTTGTCAAAACCCATTGATATGTCTTTTGAGAAAGTTTCATTAAGCTTTACAACCATAGCATTGAAGAAAGCAGATCTAGATATCTGAGTGTTTGCAACAATCTTGCCATCAGTTGTTCTCAGTCCCCTGTACACAGAAGAGGCTACTAGAATGGCTCTCTGGGATACTGCACTGTTTGGAAAGGAAGTCATTCATGTTTTTCATTGTGGAACCTCACCCACTTCATGTGGGCTAAAACTGTTGGAACCCAAATTGTGCTCAGCTGAGGATGGAGATAATCTTATGTTTGCATCCTTTTATATTCCTTACTATTTCTCTCCCCTTCTTTAGGCAAAGTGACCATTGTCAGCACACTATGAAATCAAAGGTGTTTTGTAATAGAGCTCACAAGAGATCATTCTCACTCACAAGTTTAACAGGGTTGTCTCTTTCATCATGCAGGCAACATACCCAGGTCTAAGGTTTCTTCTGGTGACAAGTATGATTCCAAAGACCTTTACATTCTTTTTCATTAAAGGCATAGTCTCAACAGCTTGTAGGTATATGTGGTGTCCATCAGTGTCAGTACTTAGTGCTCACAAGATTTATACAGTATGACCCACCTGCCGGGGTTGAAAGCTTTTGATCGCAACTCTGAGAATTGTAAGCATTAACTAGAAAATTGCTTCCTTAGCTCTCTTAGAGTTAGGTCTCTCATTTCACTAACCAGGAAACTCAGCTTGAGTTTGGAATATATACTATACAACTTCAAAATTGAGAGAAACTTTTACTGCACACTTGTACAAATTTAAAGTATAAGTATTTCACACTATTTCTGACTTTTCTATTAAGTGGACTAAATGGATTTCTTTATTGTAGCTCATGAAGAAGTACCTAATTCAAAGGTTGTGCCTGAGACTCAAGAGCCAGTGTTCAAGACTCAAATGCAAGAAAAGAATAAAAGGACTCGAAGGGACAGACTTAGTAGTAAGTCTAAATATGATAAATGAGTTCATATGTTGATTTAAAATGTGGATATTGTAAGATAACTAGAGAACAAAAGCAAAGGTTTTGATACATTTTGTTTCAATCTTATCCTGAGACTATTTTATACCTGTAATTCATTCACTTAGTCTTCCAAGGGCAATAACTGGCTTATAATTACCTCATAAAAGGTGTGTACATTTTAGCCAACCCTGCGAGATAACTGGCCCAAACAAAACAAGTGCCTCTGACTGACCTGTGTAAGTGTGTCTTTGCAGTAGGATCCAATGGGTAAACAGAGCTATCACAGAGACCAGAAGCTCAACAACAAAATGGGGATGACAGGTGTCCAGGTGAAGGCAGGATGGATGTCCCTTTGTGGAATGTCCAGAGTATACCCCAACTGCAGCAAATCTGTCAGAATCTGGGAGTTAATGCAAGTGACGTGTCTTATACATAATATATCTCTATGCCAATAATACATACATTCACTAGTAGAGGCAATAACAATTTTATCTACCTTTGGCTGGCTTTGAAAAAGTTTTTCTTGGGGGTGGTATCCAAAGAACATTATATGTTTGCCCTTTATCCTATTGACAGGGCTTGCAGAGATCACAGTTCACAGTGCATTAATATCAAAAAGGCCTAAGAAATTCAACACTCTCCCGCATGCCCATTGATCTTGATCTTTGTCATAGTTCCTCATATCTACCAGAGACACAGCTGCCTGGATATAACCCCTAGTCTTATTTATTTTTGAAAGCTGAGATTGGTGTAAATGTGTATGGTTTCTATGATCCATATTAAAATTCAGTGGCAGAAGTAGAGGAACTAGAGCTTATTATTCATAGAGACCACCACCCTGTGGACCCTAGTCGGGGCTACATGTTGAATCCTTTGTGGTCTATAATTTGACCATGAGTACCTTGGTGAAGAGACCATCAGTCTATATCTTTTGAGACTCCATTGTGTGATAATCAGACCCACAGGTCTTTGGTAAGGGCATTGCCCACATCATCAGTAGGGGGCACATGTTTTTCATTTTTACATCACTCTTCAGTCTGGGCAGGAATCAATGGTGCATGCCTGAAAATTTATAAATTAAGATTTTATTTTGTCAAAACCAATTTATACGTCTTATGAGAAAGTTTCATTGACCTCTACAACCATAGGTTTGACAAAAGCAGATCTAGAATTCTGAGTCATTGCAGCAGTCTTGCTGTCTTTAGTTCTCAGTTCCATGTGCAGAAATAAGCCCACCAGGATGGCTCACTGGGATACTGAACTGTCTGGAAAGGTAGTCATTTCAGTGTGGAAACCTACCACAGGGGGATAAAACTGTTAGAGATCAAGTAGTGCACTGCTGAGGACAGAGATGGTCTTGGTTTTTGGATCCTTTTATATTCTTATGATTTTCTTCTTCTTTAGGCAAAGTAGCCACTGTTAGCACACTCTGAAATCTCAGGTCCACTGCAATATAGCTCACAAGATGTCATTCTTACTCATTAAGTTAAACAAGGTTGTCTCTTTCATCATGCAGGAAACTATTTCAAGTTTCTAAGGTTTCTTTCAGTGTGGAGAAGTATGATTCCAAAGGCCTTTACATTTTCTTTCATTAAATGCTTTAATCTCAATGCTTATGGGATATTTGGTGTCCATCAGTGTCAGGATATAGAGCTCACAAGAGTCATAGAGTATGACACACCAGCAAGGGCCGATGGCTTTTGATCCCATCTCCAAGAACTGTAAGCATTAACTAGGGAATTGCTTCTTAGGCTTTTTTAGAGTTAGGTCTCTTATTTTACTCACCAGGGGAACTCCGCCATAGCTTGGAATATATCCTATATAACTATGAAATTGAGTGAGACTTTTGCTGCATACTTATACAAATTTAAGGTAAAGATATTTCCCAATACTTCTGATTTTAATATTTAGTGGAATAAATGCATTTTTAAATTTAGTTCATGAAGAAGCACCTGATTCAAAGGTTTTGACTGAGACTCAAGAGCCAGTGACAAAGACTCAAATGCAAGCAAAGAATAAAAGGACTCGAAGGGACAGACTTAGTTGTAAGTATAAATATGATAAATGAGTTCATATATTGATTTAAAATGTGAATCTCCTAAGTTAACTAGAGAACCAATAATATACATATTCAATAGTAGAGGCAATAACAATTGATTCTTCCTTAGGCTGGCTTGGAAAAAATTTTCTCTTGGCAGTGGTGGCCCCAAACTAGAGAACATTATATATTTGCCCTTCATCCTGGTGCCAGGGCTTGCGGAGATCACAGATCACAGTAAATCAATAAAAATAGCCCAAAATGGCTACATTCTCCCACATGCCCATTGATCTCTATCTTTGTCATAGGTCCTAATATCTACTGGAGGCACGGCTGCCTGGGTATACCCCTAGTCTTATTTATTTTTGAAAGCTGGGATTTAGTAAATATATATGGGTTTCTCTGATTCAGCTCAAGACTCAGTGGTAGAGGCAGAGGGACTAGCACTTATTATTCATAGTGATCATGACCCTGAGGACCCTATTCGGGGCTACATGTTGAGTCTACAAGAACCATAATCTTACCATGAATACCTTGGTGAAGAGACAATCTATCCCTTTGAGACCACATTCTGTGGTAAATAGAGCCATAAATTTTTCAATTGCCCACATAATTAGGAGAGAGCATGTATTTACTTTTTTTACATCACTTTTCTGTCTGGCAGGAGTCAATGGTGCATGCCTAGAAATTTGTGAATTAAGACCTGATTTAGTCAAAACCCATTGAAATGTCTTATGAGAAAGTTTCATTGACCTCTACAACCATAGGACTGACAATAGCAAATCTAGAATTTTCAGCCTTTGCAACAGTCTTGCCATCTGTTGTTCTCAGTGTTGTGTGGACCAAAGAGGACTCCCGAGTGGCTTGCTGGGACAATGCACTTACTAGAAAAGTAGTCATCCATGTTTTTCAGTGTAAAATCTTACCATGGGTGGGCCAAAACTATTGGAGCCCAAAGAAAGCTCAGCAGATGATGCAGATGATCTAGGTGTTTGCATCCTTTTATATTTTTTATTATTGTCCTCCCCTTCTTTAGGCAAAATGGCCACTGTCAGCACACTCTGAAATCAAAGGACTCTTGTAATATAGCTCATAATATGTCATTCTCACTCACTATGTTTAAGGTTGCTTCGTTCCTGATGCAGGCAACCTACCCAAGTCTCTAAGGTCTCTCAGGTCACTGAGCAATGTGAAGCCAAAGGCCTTTGCATTCTTTTTCATTAAAAGTATGAGTTCTAACATCTTTTGGGGATATGTTCTATTCATCAGTATCATGACATAGAGATAACAAGAGTCATAGAGTATGACCAGGCTTGCAGGGCCTATAGCTTTTGGTCCCATCACCAAAAACTGTAGCATTAACTAGGGAATTGCTTCCTTAGCTTTCTTAGTGTTAGGTCCCTCATTTGACTAACTAGGAAACTCAGCCAGAGTTTGGAATATATACTATGTAACTCAATTAAACTGAGAGAAACTTTTGCTTCATACTTGTTTTAATTTAAAGTATAGGTATTTCACAATACTTCTGATTTTTCTGTTAAGTGTTCTAAATGGATTTCTTTATGTAGCTCGTGAAGAAGAACCTGATTCAAAGATTGTGCTTAAGCTTCAAGAGTCAGTGTCAAAGATCCAAATTCAAGAAAAGCAGAAGGAGATTCAAAGGGATAGAATGACCTGTAAGTATAAATAAGATAGATAGATGAGTTCATAGTTTGATTTACAATGTGAATATCCTAAAATTAGTAGAGGACAAAAGAAAAGTTTTTCATACATTTTCTTTGAAATCTCTGATCTTAAGACTATTTTATACCTATGATTCATGTCCTTAGTGTTCACCAAGGGGAATAACTGGTCAATAATTGTCTCATCAAAGGAGGGTAAATTTTAGGCAACACTGAGAGATTACTGGTCCAAAAGAAATGGGTTCTTCATACTGGACTGTGTTACTGTGTCTTTGTAATAGGCTCCAATGGGTGAACAGAGCTTTCACAGAGACCAGAAGCTCAACAACCAAAGGGAGATGAGAGGGCTCCAGGTGAAGGCAGGAGGGATGTATGTTTGGAGATCCTCCAGAGTATTCCGTAACTTAAGCAAATTCTGTCAGAACATGGGAGTTAATGCAAGTGATGTATCTTATAGATGTATCTTATATATGATACATCTATATGCTAATAATACATACATTCAATAATAGAGGCAATAACAATTGAATCTACCTTAGGCAGCCTTGGAAAAAATTTTCTCTTGGTAGTGGTGGCCCTAAACAAGAGAACATCATATGTTGGCCCTTTATCCTGGTACCACGAATGGTAGGGATCACAGTTCCCAGTGCATCAATATCAAAAAGGCCCAAGAAGTACAATATTCTTTCATCTGCCCATTGATCTCTATCTTTGCCACAGTTTCGCATATCTATTGAAGGCATGGCTGCTGGCATAAAATCTTACTTATTTTTGAAAGCTGGGATTGAGGTAAATGTATATGTGTTGCTCTGATTCATATCAGGATTCAATGGTAGAGGCAGAGGGACTAGTGCTTATTATTCATAGTGATCATGACCCTGAGGACCCTATTTGGGGCTTCATGTTGAGTCTTCCATGGTCCATAATCTGAATATGAGTACATTGGTGAAGTCTATCAGTCTATCCCTTTGAGACCCAATTATGTGGTAATCAAACCCATAGTTCTTTCCATTGCCCACATTATCAGTAGGGGGCTCAGGATTACCATTTTGACATCACTCATTTGTCTGGGCAAGAGTCAATGGGGCTTGCCTAAAAATTTGTGAATTAAGACTTGATTTTGTCAAAAGCATTTGATACATTTCATGAGAAAGATTCATTGACCTCTAGAATTATGGGATTGAGAAAAGCAAATCTAGATATCTGAGTCTTTGCAACAGTCTTGCCATCTGTTGTTCTCAGTCCTGTGAGGTCTGAAGAGGACTCATGTGTGGCTTACTGGTACACTACACTTTCTGAAAAAGTAGTCATCCATGTTTCTCAGTGTGAAAACTCATCATGGGTGGGCGCAAACTGTTGGAGCCCAAAGAGTGCTCAGTGGAGGACAGAGATGGTCTAGGTGTTTGCATCCTTTTATAGTCTTTATTATTGTCCTCCACTTCTTTATGCAAAATGGCCACTATCAGCACATTATGAAATCAAAGGACTCTTCTAATATAGCTCACAAAATGTCATTCCCACTCACTAAGTTTAACAAGGTTGCCCTTTTCGTTATTCAGGCAACATACTCAAGTCTGTCAGGTTTCTTCAGGTAACTGAGCAATGTGATTCCAAAGGACTTTTATTCTCTCTCATTAAAGGCATGAGTGTCAACAGCTTGTGGGGACATGTACTGTCCATCAGTTTCAGGACTTAGAGCTCAAAAATGCATAGTGTATGACCCAGCTTGCAAAGTCTGCTGGGTTTTGGTCCCATCTCGGTGAGCTATAAGCATTATTAACTAGGGAATTGATTCCTTAGCTTTCTTAGAGTTAGGTCTCTCTTTTAACTTACAAAGGAAACTCAACTAGAGTGGAGAATGAATACCATATAACTCTATGAAATTAAGAGAAACTTTTGTTGCATACTCATACAAATTTAAAGTATCAGTATTTCACAATAGTTCCGATTTTTCTATTAAGTGGTCTAAATGGAGTTTTTTTATATAGTTGATGAAGAAGTTCCTGATTCAAAGGTTGGGCTTGAGCCTCAAGAGTCAGTGTCAAAGATCCAAATTCAAGACAGGAAAAAGGGGACTCAAAGTGACGGACTGATTCGTAAGTTAAATATGACAAATGATTTCATAGTTTGTTTTAAAATGTGAATATCTTAAGGTAACTAAAGAAGGAAAGCAAATTTTTCATATATTTTGTTTGAGGTCTCTGATCCTGAGACTGTTTTAACATATGAATCATTTACTTGATCTTCAACAAAGGCTATAACTGGCTAGTAATTGTCTCATTAAAGATGTGTACATTTCAGCCAACCCTAGGAGATTACTGGTCCAAAAGAAACACATTCTTCAGATTGACCTATGTCAGTGTCTTCTCACAGTCGGCTCCAAGGGATAAATAGAGCTATCATAGAGATTAGAAGCTCAACAACCAAATGCGGACAAGAGGGTTCCAGGTGAAGGCACGTTGGATGTCCCTTTGGAGATCCTCTAGAGCATACTGTAACTGCAGCAAAATCTGTCAGAACTTGGGAGTTAACATGAGTGATGTGTCTTATACATAGTAGATCTATAGGTCAATAATGCATACATTCAACAGTGGAAAAAATAACAATTGAATCTACCTTAGGCTGACTTGGAAAAAATTTTCTCTCCATAGTGGTGTCCCCAAATCAGAGAACATTATATGGTGCGCTTTTATCCTTGTACCAGGTGTGGTGGGGATCACAGTTCCCAGTGCATTGATATCAAAAGGGCCCAACGAATGCAAGATTCTGTTTCCTTCCAGTTGATCTCTATCTTGGCCATAGTTTCTCATATCATTGGAGGCATGGCTGCTGAAGTATAACCCTTAGTTTTATTTATTTATGAAAGTTGGGATTGGGATAAAAGTATATGCATTGCTCTGATTCATATCAAGATTCAATGATGGAGGTAGATGGTCTAGCACTTATTATTCATAGTGACCAGTACTCTGAGGACTCTAGTTGGGGCTATAGGTTGAGTCTTCATTGGTCCATAATCTAAACATGAGTACATTGGTGAAGACTATCAATCTATCCTTTTTGAGACCACATTGTGTGGTAATCAGATCTATAGTTCTTTGCATTGCCCACATCATCAGTAGGGAGCATATAATTACCACTTTTACATCACTCTTTGTCTGGCCAGTAGTTGATGGTGCCTGCCTGGAAATTTGTGAATAAAGACCTGATTTTGTCAAAAGCAGTTGATAAGTCTTGTGAGAAATTTCATTGATCTCTAGAACCATGGGATTGAGAAAAGCAGATTCAGATATCTCAGTCTTTGCAACAGTCTTGCCATCTGTTGTTCTCGGTGTTGTGTGGACCATGAGGAATCCAGAGTGGCTTACTGGGACACTGCACTTTCTGAAAAGTGGTCATCTATGTTTTTCAGTGTGAAAATTCACAACAGGTGGGCCACATTGTTGAAGCCCAAAGAAAGCTCAGCGGATGATGCAGATGATCTTGGTGTTTGCATCCTTTTATGTTTTTTATTATTGTCCTTCCCTTCTTTATGCAAAATGGTCACTGTCAGCACACTCTGAAATCAATGGTCTCTTGTAATACAGTTCACAATATATTGTTCTCACTCACTAAGTTTAACAAGGTTGCCTCTTTCATTTTGCAGGCAATGTACCCAAGTCTGTCAGGTCTCTTCAGGTCACTGAGCAATGTAATGACAAAGGACTTTACATTCCCTTTCATTAAAAGCATGAGTGTCAACAACTTGGGGGAATATTTGCTGTCCATCAGTTTATGGACTTAGAGCTTACAAGGGACATAGTGTATGACTCATCTTGCAGAGTCTGCTGGCTTTTGATCCCATCTCAGTGAATTGTACACATTAGCTAGGAAATTGCTTTCTTAGCTCTCTTAGAGTTAGATCCCTCATTTGACTTATGAGGGATTTTCAGTCAAAATTTGGAATATATTCTATATACATCTATGAAACTGAAAGAAACTTTTGCTTCATACTTATCCAAATTTAAAGTATAGGTATTTTGTAATCCTTCTGATTTTCTATTAAGTGGTCTAAATGGATTTTTTATATAGTTGATGAAGAGGTACCTGATTCAAAGGTTGTGCTTGAGCCTCAAGAGTCAGTGTCAAAGATCCAAATTCAAGAGAAGAGAAAGGAGACTCAAAGGGACGAACTGATTCGTAAGTATAAATATGATAAATGAGTTCATAGTTTGTTTTAAAATGTGAATATTCTAAGTTAAATAAAGAATTAAAGCAAAGTTTTTGATACATTTTTTAATCCCCTGAATCTGAATCTATTTTACACTCATGATTTATGTGCTTAGTCTTCAACAAGGAGAATAACCCACCAGTAATCATCTCATCAAAGGTGTGTACATTTCAGCCAATCCTGAGAGATTATTGGTTCAAAAGAAATAAGTGTTTCAGACTGACCTATGTCAGTGTTTCTTTCAATAGGATCCAGTGGGTGGACAGAGCAAACACAGAAACTAAAAGTTCAACAACCAAATGGGGATGAGATTTCTCCAGGAGAATGCAGGATAGAGGTCCTTTTGGAGATCCTCAGAAACCTACTGTAACTGTAGCAAAATCTGTCAGCACCTAGAAGCTAATGCGAGTGACTTGTCTTATACATAATACATCTATGTACCAATAATACATACATTCAATAGTGGAGGCAATAACAAAAGAATCTACCTTAGGCTGGCTTGGAAAGAAGTTTTTTTTGTAGTGGTAACCACATGCCAGAGAACATTGTATGTTTGCCATTCATCCTGGTGCCAGGGATGGTGGAGAGTATAGTTCCTAGTGCATCAATATGAAAATGGCACAAGAAATGAAAAGTTCTTTCACATGCCCATTGATCTCTATCTTTGCCATAGTTCCTCATACCTACTGCAGACATGAATGCTGTGGTATAACCCCTAGAGTTATTTATTTTTGAATGCTAAGATTGGGTAAAAGTCTATGGATTTCTCTGATTCATATAGAGATTCAATGGTAGAGGTAGAAGGACTACTCCTTATTATTCATTGTGACCACTACCCTGTGGATCTTAGTTGCGGTTACATGTTGAGTCCTCTATTGTACATAATCTGACCATGAGTAACTTGGTTAAGAGATTTTCAGTCTATTCCTTTTGAGACCCTGTGGTGTGATAATTATATTCATAGATCTTTATTAAGGACATCATCCACATCATCAGTAGGGGGCACATGATTATTACTTTTACATTACTCTTCTGTGTGGGCAAGAGTCAATGGTGCATGCCTGGAAATTTGTGAATTAAGACCCGATTTAGTCAAAATCAATTGACACATCTTATAAGAAAGTTTCATTGACTTCTACAACCTAAGGATTGACAATAGCAAATCTAGAATTCTCAGCCTTTGCAACAGTCTTGCTGTCTGTTGCTCTCAGTCCTGTGAGGACCGAAGAGGCCACCAGAATGGCTCTCTGAGATACTGCGCTCTCTGGAAATGTAGTCATCATGTTTTTCAGTGTGAAAGATCAATCACCTCATATGGGCCAAAACTGTTGCAGCCCAAATAGTGCCAAACTGAAGATGGAAATGGTCTTAAGTTTGCAAGTTTTATATTCCTTACTATTTTTTTCCACCTTTTTAGGCAAGTTACCACAGTCAGCTCACTCTGAAATCAAAGGCCTCTTGTAAAACGGTGTACAAGATGTCATTCTCACTCACTAAGTTTAACAACGTTGCTTCTTTCATCATGTAGGCAACCTACCTAATTCTGTCAGGTCTCTTCAGGTCAGTGAGCAATGTGATTCCAACAGATTTTACATTCTCTTTCATTAAAGGCATAAGTCTCAGCAGCTTGTGGGGACATGTACTGTCCATCAGTTTCAGAACTTAAATCTACAAGAATCATAGAGTATGACTCAGTTTGCAGAGTCTGCAGGCTTTTGGTCTCATCTCGGTAAACTGTAAGCATTAACCAGAGAATTGCTTCCTTAGCTCTCTTAGAGTTAGGTCTCTCATTTGACACACCAGGAAACTCAGCCCGAGTTTGGAATATTTCCTATATAACTCTATAAAACTGAGAGAAACATTTATTTCATGCTTGCCAAATTTAAAGTATCAGTATTTCACAATACTTCTAATTTTTCTATTAAGTGGTCTATATGAATTTCTTTATATAGTTGATGAAGATGTACCTGATTCAAAGATTGTGCTTGAGACTCAAGAATCAGTGTCAAAGATCCAAATTCAAGACAAGAGAAAGGGGACTCGTAGGGATGGATTGATTCGTAAGTATAAATATACTAAATGAGTTCATAATTTGATTTAAAATATGAATATCTTAAGATTACTAGAGAACAAAAGCAAAGTTTTTCATACATTTTGTTTGAGGTCATTGATCCTGAGACTATTTTATACCCATGATTCATGTGCTGAGTCTTCACCAAGTACAATAACACACCAATAATTGTCATTTCAAAGGTATACACATTCCAACCAACCCTGAGAGATTACTGGTTCAAAAGAAACAAGTGCTTCAGATTGACATGTATCAGTTACTCTTTGCAATAGGCTCCAAGAGGAAAATAGAGCTATCACAGAGACTAGAAGCTCAACAACCAAATGTGGATGAGAGGTTTTCAAGTGAAGGCAGGATAGATGACTCTTTAGATATTGTCAAGAGCATACCATAATTGCAGTCAATTCTGTCAGAATATGGGAAATAATGCAAGTGATGTGCCTTAAACATAATACATCTGTATATTATACATCATACATACATTAAATGGTAGAGCCACTAACAATCGAATATACATTGGGCTGGCTTGGAAAAAATTTTTTTATTGTTAGTAGTGGCTCCAAACCAGAGAACATCATATGTTGGCCCTTAATCTTGGAACCAGGGATGGTGGGGATTACAGTTCTCCATTAATAAATATAAAAAAGGCCCAAGAGGTGCAACATTCATTCACCTGCCTGCTGATCTCTATCTTTGCCATAGTTCCTCATATTGTTGGAGGCATGGCTGCCCCAGTATAACTCCTAATCTCATTTATTTTTGAAAACTGGGTTTGGAGTAAATGTATATGCATTGCACTGATTCATATCAAGATTCTATGGTAGAGGTAGAGGGACTAGTGCTTATTATTCATGGGGACCAGCACCCTGAGGACATTAGTTGGGACTACAAGTTGAGTCTTTCATGATATCAACATGAGTACATTAGTGAAGTTTATCTATCTATCCCTTTATGACCACATTGTGTGGTTATCAGACCCATAGTTCTTTCCATTGCCCACATCATCAGTAGGAGTCTCATGATTACCAATTTGACATCACTCTTTTGTGCAGGGAAGAGTCAATGGTACATGCCTGGAAATTTTAAAATAAACACCTGATTTTGTCAAAACAAATCGATATATCTCATTAGAAAATTTCACTGAACTCTAGAATCATAGGACTGACAAAAGCAAATCTAGATATCTGAGTCTTTGCAACAGTCTTGCCATCTGTTTTTCTCAGTCATGTGTGAAATGAAGAGGACTACATAGTGACTTGCTGGGACACTGCACTTTCTGAAAAAAATATTCATTCATATTTTTTAGTGTGGAAACTCACCACAGGTGGGCCAAGACTGTTGGAGCCAAATAGAGTTCTGTGGAGGACAGAGATGGTCTTGGTGTTGCATTCTTTTATACTCCTTAATATTGTCCTCCCTTTCTTTACACAAAATGACCACTGTCAGTATACCCTGAAATCAAGGGACTCTTGTAATATAGCTCTAGAAATGTCATTCTCATTCACTAAGTTTAATAGGGTTATCTCTTTCTTTATGCAGGCAATGCCCCAAAGTCTGTCTGTTTTCTTCAGGTTACTGAGTAATGTGATTTCAAAGGACTTTATATTGCCTTTTATTAAATTTATGATTGTCAACAGCTAGTGTGGAGATGTGCTGTCCATCAGTTTCAGGCCTTAGTGCTCACAAGATACATAGTGTATTACCCAGGTTGCAGAGTCCACTGGCTTTCAGGCTCATCTCAGTGAACTGTAAACATTAAGTGGAGAAATGCTTTATTAGCAATCTTAGAGTTAGGTCTCTCTTTTGGCTCACCAAGGAAACTCAGAGTAGGGAATGTATACTATATAATTCTATGAAATTGAGAGAACTTTTGCTGGCTCCTTGTACAAATTTAAAGTATAGGTATTTACAATATTTGTGATTGTTTCTGAAGTGGTCTGAATGGATTTTTTTTTATATAGCTGATGAAGAAGTACCTGACTCAAAGAGCCTCACGAGTCATTGCCAAAGATCCAAACTCAAGACAGGAAAAAGGGGACTCAAAGAGTCAGACTGATTTATAAATATAAACATGCTAAATAAATTTATAGTTTGATTTAAATGTGAATATTCTATGATAACTAGAGAATGAAAGCAAAGTTTTTCAACATTTTGTTTGAGGTTATTAATCCTGAGACTGATTTATACTCATGATTCACATGCTTAGTCTTTACCAAAGGCAATAACCCACCTATAATTGTCTCATCAAAGGTGTGTGCATTTCAGCAAACTCTGGGAGATTACTGGTCCAAAAGAAAGGTATACTTCAGACTGACTTATGTCAGTATTTCTTTGAAGTAGGATTTCAAGGGGTCAATAGAGCTAACAGAGAGACCAGAAGCTCAACAACCAAATACAGATGTGAGGGTTCCAGGTTATGGAAGGATGGATGTTCCTTTGGAGGTCCTCTAGAGCATATTTTAACTACAGCAAATTCTGTCAGAACCTGGGAGTTAATGCGAGTGATGTGTCTTAAACAAAATACATCTGTATGCCAATAATAGATACATTAAACAGCAGAGGCAATAAGAATTCAATCTACTTAGGCTGGCTTAGAAAAACTTTCTTTAGGTAGTGCTGACCCTAAACTAGTAAACATAATATGTTTGCCTTTCATCCTGGTGGGCTACTTCTGGAGATCAAAGCTTGCAGTGAATCAGTATCAAAATGTCCCAAGTAATTCAACATTTCTCACGTGCCAATTGATCTCTGTCTTTGCCATAGTTCCCAAATCTACTGCAGACACGGCTGACTGGATAAACCCTAGTCTTATTTATTTTTCAAAACTAAGATTGGATAAATGTATATGGGGTGCTCCAATTCACATCAAGATTCTGTGGTATAGGTAGAGGAAGTAGTGCTTATTATTCATAGCAAACATCACCCAGTGGATCTTACTTGCGGTTAGATGTTGAGTCCTCTATCGTCCATAGTCTGACCATGAGTACATTGGTAAAGAGACTCTCAATCTATGCCATTGAGATTCCACTCTGATAATCAGATCCACAGGTCATTGGTAAGGCTATTGCCTAAGTCATCAGGAGGGGAACATGATTACCAAATTTACATCACTCTTCTGAGTGGGCAGGAGCCAATGGTGCATGGCTGGAGATTTGTGAATTAAGATCTCATTTTGTCAAAATCGATTAACACGTCTCATGAGAAGATTTCACTGACCTCTAAACCATAGGATTGACAATAGAAAATCTAGAATTCTGAGTATTTGAAACAGTCTTGACATCAGTTGCTCTCAGTCCCTGTGCACAGAAGAGGCGACCAGAATGGCTCTCCGGACACTTCACTGTCTGGAAAAGTAGTTATGCATGGTTTTCAGTGTGGAAACTGGCCAACTTCATTTGGCCAAAACTGTTGTATCCCAAACAGTGCTCAGCTGAGGACGGTGGTGGTGCTAGGATTGCATCCTTTTATATTACTTACAATTTTCCTCCTCTGCTTTCAGCATAGTAGCCACTGTCAGCACATCCTGATATCAATGGTCTCTTGTAAAACAGTTCAAAAGATGTCATTCTTAATCACTAAGTTTAACATGCAGGCAACTTTCATTGTGCAGGCAACCTACCCAAAACTGTGAGGTCGCTTCAAGTCACTGAGAAATGAGATTCTAAAGCACTTTACAGTCTCCTTCATTAAAGGCATGAGTGCCAACAGCTTCTGGGGGCATGTGCTGTCCATCGGTTTCATGACCTCGAGCTGACATGATATATATTGTATGAAAGAGCGTTCAGAGTACACTGGCTTTGTGCTCACTCGGTGAATGGTAAGCATTAACTAGGGAATTGCTCACTTAGCTCTCTTAGACATAGGTCTTTCATCTGACACACCAAGAAACTCAACCAGACTTTGGTATACATGATATACCTCTAATAACCTGAAAACTTTTGCTTCATACTTGCTCAAATTAAAAATATAGGTATTTCACAAAAGTTCTGTCTCTCTTGAGTGTTCTAAATGGATTGCTTTATATAGTTGATGAAGACGTACCTGATGCCCAGGTTGTGCTTGAGCCTCAAGAGTCAGTGTTGAAGATCCAAACTCAAGACAAGAAAAAGGGAACTCGAAGGGACGGACTGATTCGTAAGTATAAATATGATAAATGAGTTTATAGTTTGATTTAAAATGTGAAAATTCTAAATAGAGAATAAAAGCAAAGCTATTTATACATGTTGTTTAAGGGCTCTGATCCTGAGACTAATTTATACCCATGATTAATGTAAGTAGTCTTCACCACAGCCAATAACCTGCCAGAAATTGTCTCATCGAAGGTGTGTACATTGCAGCCAACCATGGGAGATGATTACTGGTCCAAAAGAAACGTGCTTTAGACAGACTTGTGTCAGTTCCTCTTTACAATAGGCTCCAGGGAATAAAGAGGGACCAGAAGCTCAACAACCAAAATATGAGAGAGTATGAGAGAGTTTCAGATGAAGGCAAGTTGGATATCCCCTTGGATATCCTGCAGAGTATAATGTAGCCATTCTGTCAGAACCTGGGAATTAATGTGTGTGATGTGTCTTATACATCATACATGTCTAGGCCAATAATACCTACATTCAACGGTAGAGGTAATAACAATTGAGTCTACCTTGGGCTGACTTGGAAAAGATTTTCTCTTGATAGTGGTGGACCCAAACGAGAGAACATCATATGTTGGCCCTTCATGCTGGTGCTAGTGTTCATGGAGATCACAGTTCTCAGTGCAGCTATATAAAAGAGGCCCAAGAATTGCAATATTCTTTCTCCTGTCCATGAATTTTTCTCTTTGCCATAGTAATTCATATTCTTAGATTCACAGCTCCCTGGTTATGATGGCTAGTCTTATTTATTTTTGAGAGCTTGAACTGGGATAAATGTATACACATTACTCTGATTCATATCGAGATTCAGTGGTGGAGGTAGAGGGAGTAGTGCTTATCATTCAAGTGACCACCACCCAGATGAACCTAGTTGGCGCTACATGTTTAGACTTCCATGGGCCACAATCTGAACATGAGTACATTGATGAAGTCTATCAGTCTGTCCTTTAAGACCATATTGTGTGGTAATCAGACCGGCAGGTCGTTCCATTGCTCACATCAATAGTGGCTGAGTATTAGCATTGGACATCACTCTTTTGTCTGGGTGGGTGTCAATGCTGTTTGCCTTGAAATTGGTGAATTAAGAATTGCTTTTGTCAAAACTGATTGATCTGTCTAATGAGAAAGTTTCATAGACCCTGAAACCTTAATTTTGACAAAAGCAGATCTAGAAATCTGAGTCTTTGCAACACTCTTTTCATCTGTTGTTCTCAGTTCCCTGTATACTGAAGGAGATTCCAGTATCCTGCTAGGACACTGCACTTTCTGAAAGAGTAGTAATCCATGTTTTTCAGTTTGCAAACTCACCACGGGTGTGGTAAAACTGATGGAGCCCCAAAAGAGCTCTTTCAATGACAGAGATGGTCTTGGTGTTTGAATACTTTTATATTCCTTATTATTGTCCTACCTTAGTTATGCAAAATGGCCACTGTCTGCACACTGTGAAATCAAAGGACTGTTATAATATAGCTCTAGAAATGTCATTCTCGCTCAGTAAGTTTAACAATGTTGCCTCATTCGTTATGCAGGCAATGTACGAAGTCTGTCAGGCCTATGTCTGCACACTCTGATTGTAAAGGACTTTACATTGCCTCTGATTATAGTCATGAATGTAAATAGCTTGGACGACAAATGTTGTCCATCAGTTTCAGGATTTAAATCTCACAAGATACATTGTGAATGACCCAAGTTGCAAAGTGCAATGGCTTTTGGACTCATCTGGATGAACTGTAAGCATTAACGAGAAAATATATTCTTTGGCTCTCTTAGAGTTAGGTCTTTCCTTGGACTCAACAGGGAAATTCATCACAGTGGATAATATATATTATATAATTGCATGAAATTGAGGAAAACCTTTGCTGCATCCTTGTAAAAATTTAATGTATAGGTATTTCACAATACTTCTGATATTCTACGAAGGGGTATAAATGAATTTTTATATAGCTGATGAAGAAGTTCCTGATTCAAAAGACGTGCTTGAGACTCAAGGGTCAGTGTCAAAGATCCAAATTCAAGACAAGAGAAAGAGGACATGAGGGACAGACAGGTTTATAAGTATAAATATGATAAATAAGTTCATAGTTTGATTAAATGTCTATATCCAAAGATTAATAGAGAAGAAGAGCAAAGGTATTTTTACATTTTGTTTAAAGGCACTGGTTCTAAGACTGTTTATACCCATTTTACATGTAAGTAGTCTTCACCAAAAAGAATAACCCGCCAAGATTGTCTCAACAGAGGTGTGCACATTTCAGCCAAACCTGTGGGATAACTAGTCCAATAGAAACACGCGCTTCAGATTGACCTCTGTCAGTGAGTCTTTGCACTGGGCTACAAATGCTGAACAGCGCTAGCACAGAGAACAGGAGCTCAACAACCAAATGGGAATGAGAGGGTGTCAGGTCACGGCAGGACGGAGGTTCCTTTGGGGGTCCTCTAGAGCTTACCATGACTGCAGCAAATTCTGTCATAACCCGGGGCTTAATGTGACTGACGTGTCTTAAACATAATACAACCATATGCCCATAATGCATACATTCAATAGTACAGATAGTAACAATTGAAACTCTTTCGGCTGGCTTGGAAAAATTCTTCTTTCAGTAGCGGTGGCCCCATACCAGTGACCGTTATATGTCTGACCTTCATCCTGGTGCCAGTGCTTGTGGGGATCAAAGTTCGCAGTGATTCTGTATCAAAATGTCCCAAGTGATGCAACATTTTCTCACATATCAGTTCATCTCTGTCTTTGCCATGTTTCCTCATATCTAGTGCAGACACGGCTGCCTGGGTATATAGCTAGTCTTCTTTATTTTTGAAAGCTAAGATTGAGTATATGTCTATGGGTCTGTCTGACTCATATGAACTTTCTGTGGTAGAGGTAGAGGGGCTAGTGCTTATTATTCATAGTGACTATCACCCTATGGATCTTAGATGCGGTTACATGTTCAGTCCTCCATCCAACATAATCTGAACGTAGGTACCTTGATGAATAGACTGTCTATCTATCCCTTTGAGACCCCACTGTGTGGTAATCAGACCCACAGGTCTTTGGTAAGGCCATTGTCCACATCGTCAGTGG
>PVKZ01001183.1:0-20864 GCA_004027375.1 Macroglossus sobrinus
TTCCTTCCTTCCTTCCTTCCTTCCTTCCTTCCTTCCTTCCTTCCTTCCTTCCTTCCTTCCTTCCTTTCTTCCTTTGTAAAATCTGATTGAAAACCTCCTAGACACTCCTAGAGGAAGGGGTTGACTGAATTTGACCTGCAGGGTTCACATTTACTTGGGGCCAAATGGATGACCTTTAATTCTATCCAGCAGACGTTTTCAGGAGGTGAAAAGTAATATACAATTTTTATGCTGCACAAAATAAGGAAACATTTAGACAGAATTTGAACTGAAAACTAAATTTATTCTTTGGAAACATCACGCAAGGAACTTCTTAAAACTTAAATCATTCCTTCATATCCTGGAAAAATTTCTTGAAGTTCTGTGAGAAAATATACCTTTCTTTAACTTTGAAACTCAAAGAGCCAAACTAAACAGTTCTTCATACAGAAAGCACTGATAACCAAATCTTGAAGAGTAATATTTTACATCAAATTTATTTATTTAATTATTTAAAGTAGACTTGCTTCTCAAAGAAGTCAAAGTACATGGGGAAAAGAAGAGAATAAAATGTATGAAAACTTTCCTGTGTTCCTCCATCCCCTCCCTTTTTTTTCAAGGAGAGAAGAGGATATAGAAGAGTGGAATGATTCATGATATGTGTTTTAGAAGAAATAGACAGGTCTTGGTTATGAATTAGATGGAGGTTTATAAAAGAGGGTAATGTCAAGCATTATTTTATAAAAAATAATGTCAAGCATTATTTTATTTTCTTGGGACAGGAAAGACTCAAAGTAGTACATTTGGAGGCAGGAAAATTTTAGTTTGAGATATCTAAGTGGAGAAATGGAGATATCAGATAGATAGGCCATTGGTCGAAAAGGTTTTGCGCTCAGTAGAATGGACAAAGCTGGAGATGGAAGTTTTGGAAGTTGTCTATATAAAAGTGGTACTGGAAATAGTAATCATATAAGAGATCATAGCAGGAAGAGACCTCACTCAGTGCCTTGAAGAACATCAGCGTTTGGCAGTCAGGAGTGTAGAAGAAGCTGGCCAAAGACACCAAAAACTGGAGGCCATGCTTCGAAGAAGATCAAGCGCCAATGTTGTGGACTGCTGGCGAGAGATCAGGAAGGATGAAGCTGAAAGTGTGCTGGTTACATCTGTAGCATGGGTGCTATTGCTCTCCTTGGCAAAATTAATTTCAGTGTGATCCTATGGATACAAAACTGTTACGGTAACTGGAAAATAGATAAGCAAGTAAGAGTTTTGATGCAGGGTTTGGAGGCAAAATTTTTAAGCAGTTTGACTATAACAGGGAGCAGAGCAAAGAAGCGGAAATGGAAAGAGAATGAATGATATTTTCTAAAGATATGAGAATACGAGAATGCATGGGTGTGTTCGTAAGAAACAGTCAGTCTAGTTGGAGCAGTTGAAGATGCAGAAAAGTGGGGATCATGGAAGGATAATGTCTGATAAGATGAAAAGGGCAGGAATCAAACAAAGCTCACGTTTGAAAGTAGAAGAAACATTTTCTCTGATGTAATAGGAGGGAAAAATGAGTTGACAGAGCTGCAGAACATTTGTAGGTCATTTTGCTAATCTTTTTGAGATAAAATAAACTTTTCTTTTAGGATGGTAAAGAATCACATATAGAATTTTCCTAGATGTTCTAGTGGCCAAATATTGCATCTAACCTTGGAGCTCCCTCTTAAGTGCTCAGCTTGTCACCATTCATAATTCTCATTTTAACACTTACATTCTCCTCAGAAATTCTGCCAGCAGATTTATATGGCTTCTGGAAGTTAAAACCTCTCAACCTCTGCGCTTTCAAACATTTCTTAAAAGTTCAGCAATTGACCCATTAACACAGCTACTTGCCTTGATCTTCCACAAGAGGTTAAGGAAAGGTCGTTCTTACTTCTCTCTAAGCTTATTGGACATGGAAAATAACCTTTCTCTTTATTTTATCTAAAATTTCTGCTAACATTAATTTCCTTTGGATCTGGGATGAAGAAATAGGCTTTAACTCTAATATCTCTGAAATGATAAGGTACTCCAGAAATCATTAAACATAGAAAATATTCTTTATAATTTCTAAGGTAAGAACAGTAGACATAAAAAAAAATAGGTCAGTGTTACTACTTCTGAGCAATTTGCAAATTCTGACATTACTTTAGTGGTAAACATTAGGTATTATTAAATACGCAATTATTTATGGAGGGTTTTTTTTTTTTTTAACCATTGGAAAGATGTGGCTGGTTCTTCATACCTCATATAAAACAACAGATAGTGATGGCTGATTCTAGAGAAAGATTGAGGAAGACTGAAACTGAAAGGACACTTTGTTTCATTATTTGCTCTTCTTGACCCAATTTTTTACTTTTTCTTGTTTTTTTTTTTTTTTCTAAAAAGAGTCTGTATGCGGTAAAAACTAGATCTCTCAAATCTTATGCTGTTTTATTTTATGCCTGCTAATGATCATAGTAGAAAAAGGGAAAATTTTAAGGTCAAGTATTTTAAAGAGCTAAAATTTTAATCAAATGTAACAAATTTGGACTTGCTGTACTTAACTCTGAAGTAATGGGGGAGATTGCAGGATCAAGATACCATCTGAAAGTTGAATGGAAAAAAAAAAAAAAAGCCCAAACCCACACACATAGTTCTCTTGATTCTCCTTGTTGTTCTTAAATCAGTTCACAGTGAGTTGAATTCCTTGCTTGGTTTCTTGGCAACAGAAAAACATATCCTCTTCCCTATCCAAGGCTAGTTTATTGCTGTGCCATGGAACTAATTTTTTCCTGCCATCTCAGTGAGCTTGGGTGGCAGATCATATTTTCCAAATATGGCCATACATATATATCTCAAATTATTGTACTCTTCTTTCAATATGATATTGACACTTTTCCATTAAAGGATGGGATGTATGTTTCCTCTTCCTGAAGCTAGCTGGTTCTGTGAATACAGTAGAAGTGACATTGTGTGACTTCTGAGGCTTGGTTAGAAAAGACAAGACACCTTTCACCTGTTTTTTTTTTTTTTTCTCTTAAGATGGTTGCTCTTCAATTCAAATGCTATGAGGATGCCCAAACTAGCCCATGTATGTGTGGAGAACTGGTGCGCCCCCAGACAAAAGCCAGTATCAACTGCCAGACATGTGAGTAAGTGAGTGAGCCTTCAGTTGTTTTCTTCCCCTAGCCTTTGAGCCATTTCAGCTGATCTTACATGGAGTAGGAATGACCTGACCATGCCAAGCCCAGGCCAAACTGCAGATCTGTGAACAAAATAAATGTTATCATTTATTAAGCTGCTAGATTTTGGGAAAGTTAGTTACATAGTAATAATAATGAACACCTTGCTACAGAAATTTCCCTTCTCTTTTTGATATGTTTAGTTATTAACTCTCTTTACTCATCTATGAATTTATTTGTGTCTTATTTGGAAAAACAAAAAACAAAAAACAAACAAAAAAATCCCTCCTTTACTCTATATCCTCATTCCAGATCTAGCTCTAGAAATTTTTGAGTATTTTTACTGGAACTTGGCCATTTGGGTGGAGGGGGGCGGAAATCAGTTCGCCAAAAGTCAATTTGCTGGAAATAAAATGCATGAATGTCTGATCTGCCAAATATTCCATTTGCCACAAAGTTGTTGCATCAGTTGACTGGAATAGATTGTAGGTCTCAGGAACGCCGTGCGGTGTGATGGCCCTCAGACTTTTACCTGCCCTGCCCTCTGTCCCTCACTCTTTCTTTCCTTTGCTGGTTCCAGACTTGTCTTCCGATTCTCTGTTTTTTTTTTTTTTTTCCCATTTATTCTCCCTCATGTCCTCTCTCCATAATCTCCTGTCTCTGCTCCTTAATTTCTTGCTGTGGTTCACTCTGGTGGGCCCTGACCCATTCCCTCCCTTCAGATGCCTGGTCTGTGCTTCATGCCCACTGGCCTTCTCTCTTTTCCTGGCCCAAGCCTAGTCTTTCCATCCCACCTTCTGATTTGTTTATTTTGCAGCATCAGATGCAAACTGCACATTCTTTAAAATGCTGCTATAATGTCAAAGTAAAAACAAGAGAATTAGCAGTTCACAAACCTCTGTAACCTTTGTTAAGAAACACGATTTCAGCAAATTTGTAGAATCAGAGCACTTAACATATCGATCATTTGGCACACTAGTTATCCAGTGAAAGGACATAATACTTGGGATCCTTATCAGATCATGTTTGTTCCTTGCTCAATAGACATTTCTGTTACTCAAAGGGCAAACTCTACACTCTCTACAGGGCACGTCTAGCCCCATCTAACCATTGTATGTTGTTTCAACACCTTTTCCTACCATCCTTCCTTGAATCTTATTGACGCTCCAGGAACATCGAACCAATGAGTCTCTGTGACACCTCGCGGCCGTCTCCGTGCCCTTACACATGCCCTTTCTTCTGTTCGCAGCGCTGGCTCTGCTTTCGGCCACTTGGCAAGTGTCTCCCAGGCCACCGTGCACATTTAGCTGGGCGGTCATTCATTACTGCCGCTACCTTTGCGCAAACCTCTGTTTCCAGGAGGATGAATTTCTCCACTGGATCGTTACACCTTTGAGGGCAGGAATCATAACATTTATCACTGCATTTTCACGACCTAGTCTAGATATTGGCACATAGTAGGCTCTCAGTAAATCTTTCTTAAAAGAATGCCATTTATCTAAAAAATATTACTCCAACCATCTGTGTTTAAAGATAATTCCTTCACAGAATCAATTTAAAATTACTCCCTCGGGCTATGTGTTAAAGAGACATATAAAGAACATGTCTGCATTTTGTTTAAAGACTTCTACTAAAACCACAGTTGACTTTGTGGTTTAAAGCCTCTTGTATAAATATCCATATTACTAATTTCTTTTAGTTTTAATGGAGGATAAAAGCTTGTATGTACTGGCCCAAGGCATGCTTCTTTTTATTAGATATTTTATCAGACAACAAGAGGTGTGCCCCCTGCTCTCCCTGCCCCACCATTTTTGCCTTTCCTTGTAGGAAGCTCAGAGCTGTTAATTTTGCGTGTGTGCTTATTGCCACACTTGAATTCAAATCTTGGCTCTGTTTCTTCTCAGCTGTGTGACATTTCTGGGCCTTACTTTCCTCATGAGTAAATTTGGATTATCATAGCTGGTCAGCAGACTCAAAAAATTTTTGTGAGAGTCAAATGAAATGTTGCAGGGAGAAATATTTTAGGAAGTGCTATCTAAATATGTTATCATTTTTATTGTTCCTCCCAACGAACTGATATCTTAAAAAAATATGACTTGAATGATTTAATATTTTCAGTGTTTCCCCTTGCAGCTGGGAAACACTGGGAGGATTCAAATATAGTAACCATACTCACTCCCATTTCCTACACTGTAGGTGAACTTATCCTATTTATATTTCTACAACATATTGGAAACATACCTTTAATTGTAAGCAACTTCATATCTTTTTATGGAAGCAGATGGGGGTATGTCAAATCAAGTAAAACTTCAATAAGAAGGATCCAATTTGCTTCCAAAAGATAATTTCATAAGAAACTAGGGAGATTTGTTAAACTTTTCTATAAACAGTACTAACGTATTGTGTAATAATTTTGTGTAAAGTGGTTAAATGCATGATCTTTTTAAACGCTTACAACAAACCTGTGGGATAGAAACCCATTATGTACATTTTTTGAGAAGAAAGAACTGGGGTGTAAGAAGATTGAAAAACTCACATGACTTGTTGGTGGCTGAGTTGAGATCCTAACCCAAGAGGCCTGACTGCTGAGTCCATGTGGTTGACCTGTCTTTTATCCCATAAGACATGCAGGTAAATTTCAGACATTTAATACATTGGAATTAGGAGAAATGCAATAAAACTGAAGAAAAGTAATTATCAGAAATTTTGTTATTGCAATAATCATTTTTTTCCAGGATCTTTTCCTCTAGATATTCCCTCTAAAATGATCTATTTTATGCTTATCTCATTACTCTTATATCTTTCCAGAAAAGTAATTTACCACCAATTTTTCCTCTTCAAGTCTGCTGCTTCAACTATGTCCAGTTTGAGTATTTTTTAGTCTAATGTGCATAATTATATTAATTTTCATTATTGTGTTTCAAAATTGATGATCATTTTTTTAAAGTTAAAAATAATAAAAAATAATAATTACTTCATTTCCTTGATATATTTAAGTTAATTGTGTTCTTTAATATCGTGTGATATTCTTGAACTAGAAATTGAAAGCAGCCCTTTGGATGTGATCTTGCCTTTAGATAAGCATTCGATCTCTTGTCACCTCACGTTGTTAAATTAACCAGCCTTAAGTTGCTCACAAGGTTTTTCTTTCTTTTCTTTTTTCTTTGACTAAAATTCATTCAGATTTTTGAGCAAAGAACTTATAAGATGATACAGTTGTTCTTTCTTTATCATAAAAGTTTAACTTCTGAAAATAAGTAGTCATATCACAAAAGGCTTTTCATTTTACAGAGTCTTTAAGTTTATAGATTCACAGTAAGATTTCTGAAAAAAACCCGTCTTCCTAAGATCATTAAAATATAATTTAATTCATAAACAACTTAAGAATTTACATATTAATAAAGTGTGAGACACCTGACCTAAAGTTGCCAGTGTGAGGAAATGTGTCAAAAGATAATAATTAATCTTGTAAAAACTTGTATAAACTGTTTTATGGGAAAACTCTTTTATATATATAGTAGTGATAGAGAATGGAATATGACCTGAATCTCTAACTAAATCTCTAATTAGATGTGGATATATCTGGTTAAATGTTCCATCACTCTTCAAAGAAGTTCCTCTTGTATGCGGAATATGTCATTATTCGTAAAGCAATCCTGGACTGAACCTTACCTATTACCTTTTCTTAGTCTTCCGTCCCTCATTTCACGTTGACATATTTTACAGCATGTAGTGATGTGTCTGGCACTTGGTAAATACTTGATAAACACTTGCTAGTTATGTCTTTATCATTTCATCGTACACCTCAAATCTAAGCCATTATCATTTCATGTCTACTCTAACCTATTGTGTTTCCTATTCATCCTATAGGCCAGGACTGGAATAATGATTTTTTAAATACGACTTTACACATAACATCCCTCTAAAAAAGGCTTTCGAGGGCAAAGGTTAACCCTCTAAACTCTCTAACTTCTTTTTCAATTCAGCTCTTATCTATTTCTCTAATTTTCTTTCCCATTATTCCCCTACAGGGATCCTCTGCTGAAAGATTACTGGTCCAATCATTGTTTCCCAAACCCAGCCCGAACAGCTGTGTAGCTTCTTTCCCTTTGTCTCCAGCCATCTCACCACTTTCTTTCCTTCAGTCTCCAATATCACATTTCTTCAGCAGTTATTGACACTCTGGTAAGTAGTTACTTACTTCATACTGTAACTTGACCTTCTTCATAAATGCCCTGACGCCCCAAAGAGATGAGTCTCCTAAAGGCACCCATAATGTTGCCTTCTACTTAATAGGTCAATAATGAGTGTTTGTGAGTAACGATGATTTTTCTCTTGTCCTCACTAGAGTTAGAAATATCTCGATTTACAGGGCAGTTAAGTATCAATCAGCTTCTTGCTTTGATTTGCTTTCCCATTGGGCGTATGCATAAGTTCTCTGGCTTTATCACAGTGGACCAGTCAGAGCCTCCTGAGGTCTCTGCTTCTCTCTCAGAGCACATCCCGGCCTGGATGCTGCTCCCCAGTGTCATCTCTTCTTCCTTGTTTTTTGACCTGAAGTGAACTTAAAGTTAAGCAGGCTACTAGCTACAGATCATCTCTGTCTCTGTAAAACAGTCTGTCAAGAACTGCTTTTCATCCACCTACCTTTGCTGTCTTTGTTAAGGATTCTTACGCTCCTCTTGGCTCCTTACTTAAGTTTCACTAAGCAATTAAATCAAAGTTTTTCATTTTTTCTTTTTGACCCACCTCTGATAACAGCTCTTAAAAAAAGCAAAAGAAAACAACAACAACAGCAGAAACAACAACAAAACAAAACTTATTTTGGGGCACTTTTGAACAATTTCATTTGCAATTTTTAAGAAAATGTAGCTGAATATAAAATGCTGTAAATTTATATTAACAAGAATCATTTTCCCTCTCCCCATCTGTTTGGTGAAACCAGATACTTTGTTAATTATACTGTTGGTTTACTGGGAGAAACATTTGGCTTTATTAAAAGAAACAAAATATAACTACAGTGGAAGAGAACAACTGCTTTAGTATACTCATGGGCTTTTATTGCTTCAGTGAGCAGGTGAGGAAGAAGCAATTCTTTATTTCCAAATTATAAAGTACGAGCAAATTTGAAGCTGTGAAAATATTGAACTTTTGTTAGAAAAAAAAAATAAATGATTTGAAGCGCTGGTGATCACACAGAGAATCCAGACAATTTGACAGCTATGAATTTATCTCACTTGTGAGTGAATAACCTTTGTAACTCACTTGGGACTTAAATATTCCAAACACATTTCCCTGGAAACACTTCAAAAGGCATAGTTCATTTCTGTCTTTACCAAACAGCTCCGTTGGTTACCTTTGGTTTGCTGGCTTTGTGGTTTGAGTATAGACTTGAAAGTTTGAAAATTAACATAGTTAAAGCTTGCCAGTGGGTTTTACTCCTGTAAGAATGAAACAAGATTAACTCTATTTTATGTTGTAAACAGCTTCTTTACTTTTGTAATAGGGAGCTTCAGTGATATTACTTATGAATTTTCAGCTGTGTCTCTGAGCTAAAGTTTCAGGATATTTGTATATACAGAGGAAATAAGCCCACCAAAGTGCATGTAACAGACCAGAATTGAATCTGATTTAGTTGAGCTTCATGTAGTTCTTAGAGAGTTGTTGAAAACAAACTTTTTTTTCCAATTTCTATGTTTCTGTTTTATTTATTTATTTGAAAAAATTATTTAAATTTCCCCTCCCTTCCATCTGCCTTCCTCCTCCCTCTCCCCTCTGGTAACCACTAGTCCACTGTCCATGTCCATGAATCTCTGTTAAAACAAACTATTTTTAAAAGATAAATTCAGGATTTCAGGTCAAGTGTAGTAATAGTTTTAGAGAGTTTCGTGCATGTATGTTTGCAGGATCACAAAGTACAAGGGCACTTTGAGCTCTGTGCTAGGTTCTGAACATTGCGAGTCAAGTAGTCCCTCCTCTTGGTGTTTAGAAATGATTCATTTTTTGCTCGCCCCACTCCACATATCAGGCACTTTCTGAATATCGTTGATGGAGTAACTAACATTCCCAGTGACTGATATATCAAACCTGTCCTAACTCTTAAATGGTAATACTTTAATATATTGCATAAAAATGTTCAATTAAGACATTAGTATTTAATTTAAAAATATGCTCATTTAGGAGTAGTCTTGAAAATTTTTTCATGTTTAAGACTGCAGACTTTACTACTTCATTCCGTGGGTGGATTTCATGGAGAAAGAGGGACACTAGGTTACATGAGAAAAGTGATTTGTCCATTTCAGGTCTGAAGATCTTTACAGTAATAGATCTAGAGAGATAATAGTCAAAATATATTTTTAAACTTTAACTTTAAACTTTAACTTTTAGAGGCTGAAATTAAACCTGCTTTTCCTTTTAAAAATAGCTATTAAAAGTAGCTATTCACTTTTAGTAATCTTTGTTTTGTCTCTTATTGTAAAATAATTATGCCCTTGTGTCTTTAACAAAAGGTAAAGAAAATATCTCAACATTTGCATGGCTTTTTCTCATCTTTTCAGTTCATTTTTGGAGGGTTGTCACTGGAAATCTGACAATTTCTTGGGCCATTTCTACCAGGTTTCTTCTTCCTGCCAAGGGTCTCTGTCTTCTGTCATACGTACTCACTGGTGAGAGAATTTCAACCATCATCTCTACTTAACCTACTAACTCGACATCTCCAACCCCTGTACTAGCTTCATTCCCAGTGGTGTGTTAGGTGCATAAACATGTTTAAAAGTATACTCCCCATCTCTCTGCTATCTACTCCTAAAATCGGCTTTTCCTCCTGGCTGTCCTATTTCAGTTCACCAGACCCTGAAGTAGTGGGATGAAGTTTTCTTTGCCAGGGAAAATTTCGTTGCAAAGGACAGACATCATTATAATTAGCTTAAGTAAAAGGAGACATTTGAGGAAAGACACATAGTTCCTAACTGAACCACAGAGAGGAAGTTCTGCTGGTTTCACTAGGGAACCAGGAACTGCTCAGTAAGCCAGACCAAGGCAAATCTTTTCTCTCCCCTCTGCTTTTAACATGTCTTATCATTGCTTTTTTCTACTTATCTGCCAATTTCTCATTCTCCCCCTCCTTCTCCCTCTCTCTCTGCCTCTGCCTCTGTCTCTGTCTCTGTCTCTGTCTCTGTCTCTGTCTCTCTCTCTCTCTCAACTGTTTCCTTTATATTTGCACATGGCTCCTTCATAACTTCCCCAAATGTCTCTCTCAGCTCTCAATTTATATCACCTTAAACATTCTAGCACCTACAGCTGTCACTCTTTCCTGATTTCATTTCCAAATTTCTGGGTTTGGGTGGCCATAATGGCCCCATGTACTGTTCAATATCCAGTCCAATTCAATTCAAGTTTGGTCAAAAGAGGGATGGATGGCAGTATAAGTGTGAGGAACTGTAAAGAGTCATGCTACACAGCTGTGAAGGGACATTTTGAGCAGGGGAACATGAGCCAAATAGCACCCTTCAAGTGTCTGTCTACTAAGTAGTTAAAGAACTTTTTGTATAATCCTGCAAAGGGATAGTGTTTCCTACAAGAGGGTCCATTTCTTTGTTTTCAACATGGACCTATTTTGAAAATTAATTGTAGTGTGTGGCTCAAATGAAAGATGGTGCTGTCTTGATCATCTAGGTTTTAAAATTTGATGTCATGGATATCCTTCTTTGTCTCTCTGATCTTACCAGTCAGTAATTTTGCCAAATTTTTCTTCAAAATGTGTCTTATTCCTTTTTCTCCCCAGTTCTCCTGCTACTGGTGCCACCATTTTTTCTGAGCTTTATCATCCTTTCTTATTTCTCCCATTATAGAAGCTTTTTAATTTTAATTATTCTCTGTACTTCCACTCTCTCTTCTTGCCAATTCATCATTCATATAGCTGACAAATTGATCATAAAACACTCTTTCAATCTTGTCATTCCCCCAGTCAGAGATTTCAGTGACTCCCCACAGCCCACCAGATGAAGTCCAAATGGCCTATTCTGACAATGGAAGACCTTGACCACTGAGCTGCAGCCTTTGAGACAGCTTTAACTAGTCTTCATTGGCACGGTACTCCTGCTAAACTCTGCCCTAGGCTGCTTTAAACTTTTCAGTTTCTACGCTTTTTTTAAAAACCAATCCTGCTGGCCTGGAACGCACTCTTTTTTCTCTGTCTCTCTAAGTTCCATCCATCATTCAAGTCAAACTGCAAATCCCTTCTTCTTTGTGAAGACTTCCAAATTCAGTCCAGCCCCAGTGATCTTTTATTCCTCTGAATCACTCTAGAGTTTTTTTTTCTCCCTCCCTCATTTGTTTAATTAGTTTTCTACTTCTCAGAACACAGTTCTGTTATTTCATGCAATTTAAAAACTTTTCAATGGTTTTGCTTTTTCAGTTTGATTTTATACTTAATGGGGAAGAGACCACATTTTATCTTTACTATCCCTCCTTACAACAGCAATTGCCATGGTAATAATAGTCAGAAATAATGACTGTTCGGACAAAAATCTCTCAGGGCACTTTGCTACAATGCTGAAAGCATCAACCTGCTAAAACTTTGCTGTTTTTCTATTTTAATTAATTTCTCCCTTTACAAATAAGCTAAATTGGTGAAAATGTTAATTTATAGATTTTTAAAATAGCAACTATTTGTTTTATATTAACATTGAAGTTATACAGTTTTGGGGTTGCAGTGTTAAAGGTAGAGCAGGATGCTGTTGGCTAAACCTAGCATCTTATTCTCCACATAATGGAAAGGAGACCGACGGAATTGATTTCCAGGCATGGGAGAATATCCTGTGTGTCACGGGGCTAGGTGAAAGGGAAGGAGTATGTCAAATGTTAAAATGAAATGGCCTGTTTCCAAAAGAAACACAAAGCAGCACTAAGGAAGCATCCGTTGACCTGCAGAGCGAACTGCTTGTTCTACAAGTTCCTAATGGCTCAGCACAGTGTTTTTTTGTCAAGGGCGGAAGCTACCCTTTAACTCCTCCTTTGTCAGAAATTTCCACTCAGTTTCTTAGAAACTTTTTTGTTTTTTGTTTTTCTCTCCATGGAAAGAGATTTCTGATAATATATTTGGAGTAAGTGGAAAATAAAATTTATTCAGAAAAAAACGTAGCAGTTGATTTGCTTGTTTATCTCTTCAGTCAGATGAAGACTTACTGGGCTAAACATCAATGACACAGTTCAGTTTTAGATATAGTGTTTTTTTTCTTTCTTTCTTTCTTTTTTTTTTTTACATTTCATGGGGATAAAAGTATAAACCAAAAATAATTATAAACATAAGGCCATAGGAATCAGATATGGAAACAGATATTTCTGGTGCGGTTGGAGGTGGTTGGGGTTATTTTGATTATAACTGTGCCTACCTTGCTTAAAATTATACATGTGGATATATGACTTCTTTGAAAGAAACTTCTGATGCTAAAAACACACTTATCCTATCAATTAGAATTTTTTCCTTTCCTTTTCAAATGCACATTTCTTTGAGATTCTTGTTCTAAGGGTTCTTTGGATTTTTACACCTTACTTAATAGTATTTGAGATCTTAATGTAACTGTTTTAACTTATCTTTAAATTTGTATCTTTTTAAAAGTATGTGGTTCTGAAACTGTTAATCCTGGTTTTTCATTCATTCTATGTTCTAATGCGTATCTACTATTCGGCAGGCTCTGTGTCGGTGCTGAGGGTCAGACATAAATCATAGAATCACAGAACTTTAGTATCAGGAGGGATCATTTTCACTGTTGAGATCCTTCTCTTCACAAAGACTGTATATGCAAAATTGAAGGGCTCCACTCTGCATGGATCTTAAGTGGTGGACTTATTCCACTTTGACCTTCTTGAACCTGTGAAAACTTTATAAGACCTTCCGTTAGCCTTTGCCAGCTATCTCTTTGGGCTTTACCTTTTAATTTGAATATTTCACTCTAAAATTGGAGCTTATCAGCAAGCTCTCTCTCTTCATCCATACAGATTTCTCTATATAACTGCCCTTTTTAATTTTTATGAAATTATGTCCTTAGTATAGTTGTTGCCCAAACTTAAATTATAATGGAAAAACATATATGACATAAAATGTCTTGCAAAATGAAAGGTGCCCTCGTATTGAAGGGAAGTAAAGGGAACAAACACCAAACAAACAAACAAAAACTATGTAGTTTCTACATTTTTTTATAACCGAGGAAAGAAATGCCATTATTTCTTTTAAAAAGGAAACAGTACTGTAAAAAATATATATGTAAATATAAATATTTAAAGAGTCATTTTTTTGAGGATCAAATATGATAACAAATACTCCAAGTGTTTAGAAGAAGATTAGGAGGACAGAGAATAGGGCCTGAGAGGCTATGTAAACAAGGGGTTAAGGAAGGCCGCCTGGGCAGGTTCATGTTTTCTGCCCATTGTGTTTACCTTTCTGTCTCTCTAAAAAAGAGAAAAAAGAGCTAACATTTTTTGATGACATATTTTTTTTCTATTTTATTGACAAAGTAACTTTTTTTTCTTTTCTTTCTTTCTTTCTTTTTTTTTTTTTAGAAAAGTAACTTCTGGTAAATTAAAATATCAAATAAAATCATAAACCGGGCCTTAGGATTGAACCCCAGGTTTTCCTAACTACAACTGTTTGTACCAGGCACCATCTCTCCCAGGTAACTGCACTCAGAGAGTTTCCTTACCTGCTCAGCTGTGTTCTATTTCCTGTTTTCAAAGTCACAGATGTGTAATCTTCACACCTATGGGTCTCACAGAATTCTTTTAGTAGAGAACCAGATATCACAGCAAATGTTCAAAATGCTGAGAAAAAGATTGTTTGGACATAGAACTGGACCTGATGAGTGCTGGTAAACATGTGACAGGTGCACCTGAAAAAGAAAAAAACAAAAACAAAAACAAAATACAAATACAAAAAAGGGAAGAAAAAGGAATATATTCTTTACTTAAAAAAAAAATCACTCAAAAGTTTATCTAGGCACGAGAAGAATGATTAGCTTAGCTTATATGCATTTAATTATTTATAGAAAATATAGTTCTGTTTTCATTGTGTGGAGAAGGTTGAGACAATTTGGCATGGAAATCATTGTGGCTAAAATTTCAGAAAAATATGCAACATTTTCTGTACTACATTTAATTATATATATATATTTGCACTTGAAATATATATAATATAAATTTGTACTTAAAAGGTGAACATTTTAAATGAAAAGTCAGTGGAGGAGAGAACATTTGGAATCTTTACAAGATTTGAAGAAGCAAGTTCTTACTCTTTCTGACAAAAGTATTTACGACTGATTCTAGCTCTTTCTTTCAGCCAAGCACCTACATGTTTAATTTTTCAATATTTTCCATATTTCAGAGCAAGTATGAAATTACCATCTTGATAACCTGGTACATTTAACTGAAACATCTTCAGATCACTCAAACAGACATGACTCTTGTAGCAAAATGCAATTTTTTTCTCATTTATTTTTCTATCTTCTCCTTCACAATTTGGAAACAGGAGAATGGCTTGATCACATTCAGAACTATAGGAGAGATTTGGTCCACAACTGAATGAGAAAGAGACTAAAAGTGATAGACATAAAAATGAAAGAACTAGTTTTTTGACTTCTACATGGTTCTCTATATAAACCTAGTTGAAGAATATCAAGGGCTTTTGCACATTTGTATTTACAGACTTTACCTTAAGAATAAAAAAAGTCAAGAATATTCCAGCCTCCTTCAATGACAATTTATCTAAAGTTAGTTAGCTGAGGTGAATAAGGTATCTAGTAAAATACCTATGGCATGTAAAATTCCAGAGCACTATTTGTACAATATTGTAATTTTGAAAGCTAAAAATCTTTTCTCTTTATTATTAAACTTTCAAGCATTCAGGTGTATTTTCTTCTTGTATAAATAAACCTCAGGGGTATGTAAGCTTCAGTGATCATAAAAGAAATAACTTGGAGGGTGTTAGGAGTAAATTAGTTAACTTATCCAATTGATTTTTAAATAGATGATTTAGAAAGCTTAAAACATTACCATTCTCTTTTATTACCCCAGACATTGTTTCTTGGCTGATCGTTTTAATGGTGTAAGAATATATTTCATTTGAAGACCTAATCAGGCCCTCTCTGCTTAGCGTGCCAGGGAAAAATTTGCTCTATTTTTACTCTTCCTTCCTATGGTTGATCTAAGAACCACTTTATGTTACATAAACTATCATTGAATAATAATTATTATCTACAGAGTGCATCGCCAGAAGATAACCAACATTGCCGGCCTACATTGCCAGAAGATTAAATTCCTTATCCCTAAATAAAATTTCCTAAGGGACTCTGAGCATATCTCAAAAAATTATCCATTTTCTGAACTGAAGAGATAAAGAAATGGTTCCTCAGATATCTTCTAATTTAAATTTATTGCCTTATAATTTTTTTGTAATATCTTTGACGAGATAAAATTTACATGTCGCATAATCTATCTTTAAAGTGTACAATTCAGGCAGGGCTTTTTAGTGTGAGTTGTGGAACCATCACCAATATTTAATTCCAGAACATTTTCATTATTTCAAGAAGCCCTGTACCTGTCAGTACTTACTCCAATCCTTCTCTCCCCTAGTGTTGGCAACTACTAACCTATCCTCTGTCTCCATGGATTTATCCACTTTAGATAAATCATATAATAGAACAATAGAATATGTAGCCTTTTGGGTCTGCCTAGTTTTACTTAGCATAATGTTTTCAAGGTTTATCCATGTTGTAGCATGTATCAGTATTTCCTTTCTCAATCGTGAATAATATTCCGTGGAATGAATACGTCATATTTTGTCCATTCATCAGTTAATGGACATTTAGGTTGTTTCCACTTCTTGGATGATATAAATAATGATGTCAAAAACATTTGTGTCTAAGTTTTTTTTGGTAGACATGTATTCTCAATTCTTTGGAGTATATAGCTAAGAGTAAATTTCTGGGTCATACAGTAACTCTATGTTTAACAATTTGAGGAACTGCTAAACTGTTTTCCTAAGTGGCTGTACCATTTTCCAATCTCACCATCAATATGTGAGTTATCAAATTTTTCCATACCCTAGCCCACACTTGTTAATGTCTGTAACTATGTTATTTGTATCTGTGGGGGAATGCGCCAAACTATATTTATTGGGTATTTCATAAAGAACTTCTACTTGTCCCTATGTCTGTTTCTATGACTATAATCTGTTTCAACTTCATCTCTTCGCTGAACAATTACAAGTACCTCTTATTTGCTTCCTCCCATTGTATCATCTTTGTCTATACAATGGTCACAGTGATCTTTCAAAAAAATGTGTGGGTATAATACAAATAAATAAATAAATAAATTTAAAAAATGTGGCAAATATAAGTGTTACTTCAAAAAATACATATGCTAGAATTTTTGCTGTGGATAATCATGTATCTGGAAAAATAGCAGTAAAATCTAAGTTATTTTTAGACAATTAGGATTTATATTTTTCTTTAATACATCCCTGTGGTTTTGATTTGTTTTAACATTGGTAAAAAATGTACTTCATTTGGGTCTTATCTGTAAGATATTTGGATTAGAGAAGCAGTGAAAGTTAAGCAGCTCTAAGATGATGCTAATAGCTAACTTTGATTACTATGTTCCAAGCAGTGTTTTCAGTACTTTCCATGTTAATTCATTTATATGTCATGACCAAAGTCCCTGTGAGGTGGGTATAATTATTGTTAAACGTATTTTCATAATATGCAATAGAGCACAGAGAAGTTAAGGAACTTGCCCATCACAAGCTCGTAGATGGTAGAACGAAAGACTCTAATTCCAGAGCCCACATATGTAGCTGCCAAGCTATACTGCCCCTCTGTCTTCCTTATTGTCTGAAATATATGAGATTTAAAATGAAAAGTTTGCAATTCTCTAGTGTTCAATATAGTTGATTTAAGAAGTTCACACTTTTATTAATTCTTGGATAGTATCACAATATACAATTAGAAGGTTATATATTAAGAGCTTTGTTTTTTACCACCTATGTTTACAAAATCAGTTCTGAAAAACTTGAAAATAGTACCTTGAGCAAAAAAGTACTGGACTACTTAAGGAATAACTTCTTAAAGATATCCTCAGAAAAACATTTTCTACAATATTCACGATAGTCAATGTCTTATTATTATACTGACTGCCAATTTATGTGCTACTCCCCCCCCACCTCTTTTTAAACATATAATAGAGCATTTTGTGTTTCTGAACATTTACATTCAATTTGTTAAATGTCACTGAGGAAAAATAAAACGGAGAGGACATCAGTTAATAACGTACTCTTATATTCCGTCATCCCATGATTCCACATCTCATCACGTTGACCTAATTTGCCATGACAGGAACATGGTCCTCGTTTCAGAAACATTCCAACGGTAGTGATCACTAAACCTTACTGGGAATTTTTGCCCCCTTAGCAAATCAAACCAGATTGCTTTTCTCAAGACCATTTGAGATGGGTATCTGTGACAAAATGGGTGGGTTAGATGGAGAGTTGAGGAGCAGATCTTTTATATTAGAAATAGAAGAATCATGTAAATGTGTATTATTACAGAGTGTCTGATTTTTGCTGTTAAAGTAGATTTGAGGAGAAAAAAAGTATATTTAAAAAGCATATTTATGAACACTTCCTAGCTGTGTGGCCTTGGAGAGATCTCTTAGTTTCTTCAACTCTAAAATGGAGATGATAATAATATTTATATATAATAATAATTACATATATTTCAGAGTTGATCAGAAAATTAGATGAAGATTCATTCTAAGTAAGCATTTAGAACAATATTCAGCATTCACAAAAGAATAATTATTATAATTTTAACTTTAACATGTTTGAAATAAAGGTAATTTTATATTCATAAGAATAAGCAATTTTAAAATTATTTGACTGGTTTAGAAACTGTAACATATGGGAGTATTATATTTCTATATCGACTTATGGTGCATCAGTGATCGTAGGTATGTAGTCTATATGTATGGCCCAGGCCCTACCAGATGACAGGTAAAAAAGGTAATCTTACTTCATCGAGATTAATAGTTGACTTGATAGAGCCTGAATCCCACATGTTTGACCCCGGATGTCCGCTCTTACCCTTGTACTTTTTCTCTGGGAGTCCCAGTGTCAGGAAAGTTTTGTTCACGTTCTGCTAGTTGAGCTTCTATCAATAGGCCCCACCAGAGCCCCATTCTGGGATCCCCCAGGAACTGTCTACAGCTGTGCCACATGGAATGCTGCAAGAGCCACAGCTGTATTGGAGTGCAGGGAGGTGGGTCGTCCTTTGTCACTGGTGCTCTTGACAGGACACCGCTTGAGCCCAGAATGTCACACTTGTTTATTGTCTCCCTAACCCTCTCACATAGGACGGTATTGTGGGCAGTTTTTTGCAGATATCAAACTAGCACTTTTTAAATCTCCCCTTTAAGTCATGTTATCTTCCATATTTTGGCATTTCCCCTTCAAATACAGACTATCTGCTCACTGCTCAGGGAGGGAGGACCCTGAGGTTGCTGGCAACAGGAGCAGTTACATCGCTGCTGATTCTTTTGAGCTCTTAGTGAGGCTGTGAGGCTATTTGAAGGGTCTCTAAATAACAATTTTTAATATTTCAAAAAGTGGGCCTGGGAGACTAGTGCAGCAGGCCACAGATTTCTGGTCGCAAGATGCCTTTCTCTCTTAAAGAATTATTGAAGATCTCAACAAGCCTTTGGTTATGTGAGTTACTGAATTCATTTCATTAGAACGTAAAACCTAGCAATTATACAAGTATGCATTTAAAAATTCTTTTTAATACGTCAGTAATAAACTCATTATATGTTAACATAAATAGCATTTTTTTCATTAAAAAAACTGTTTTCTGAAACCATAACAAATTAGCGAGAGGAATGGCATTATTTAACATTTTTACAAATGTCTGGCTTAATACAAGAGAGCTGGATTCTGATATCTGCTTCTGCATTGTCTTTTATAATATCACACATCATGTAACTTCATGAAAACCCCACTGTACATTCCTAAAAGAGTGAGACTGAAAAAAAAAAAGCAAATAACATGGAAATATTATGAGAATGGTTTTGATCTGGCAAAACAGAAGGGGACCCCCTGGCTCCCACTTTGAGAACTCCTGGACTACAGCTTAGGGAAAATCTCAGAATAAACTGTAGAGAAAAGTTGACTTTACCAGCCTTGGAAATTGTGGGACGAATAAGAGCAAAGGCAAAGTAGGAGAGCAAGGGCAGGGATGATCCTCTCTTTCTGGGCCCATGTGCTGCCTTCGTGACCTCAGGAATTGTGTCTATCTGAAGTTGTCCCTGGATATATCTCAGAGGAAGGGTAAACGTGCTTTCGTGAGGGAGTGGTGCATTTAGCTTTCTTGAGCTGTACCTCACACCCAGGTGGAGCAGGTTGGTTGTTTAGGGGGCTGGGTAAAAGAGTCTGATAGGAAGCCGACCAAGGAAATCGTGGTAGTGGGGCTGAAGCTGCCCCAGGCTGAGGGCTGTGGGGCAGATCCTCTGGGACCAGGACCAGGGGCAGTCATGGCCACATCTCAGGGCTTCTCAGCATCTGCAGGAGCTGAGCTCAGGCCTGGTTAGCAGGGACAGTCACCAGACCCTGACCAGATGTCAAGATAACTGACCACAGGTACTGGGAGCAGAGATGGGAGTGGTGGTGTTGGGGGTGGGGCAGGGCTACCAGGCAGCATAGATTTGCTGCCGGAAAACAGGGAGAAGACCTGAATACGATTCCCTCTTCTTCACTCTGCCACAAGGCCCCACAGGCTCCACTTCTCCCCTCACCCGGTAGGCATTTTAGAGGGAGGCAGTAGGTAAGACAGTTCGGACATTTATCTAATAGAAAGCAAAGTTTCTTCTTAAAAAAGTTCAGACTAATAGACTGACAGAAATGGTGAATTCTACTAACTGTAGTTGTTTTTTCTTCCCCTGCTACCTAATATGTTTGGACCTTATAAGAGAGCCCAGGTAAACACGTAAAATATAAAAACACTATATTTTTTATATTTCTTTGCATATTTGAAAGAACCATACTTAAATTAGTAACCCCTCCACAGCTCAAAAGAAGTTCAAGAAACCCGTAAGGAATGACATTGCAGTATTTCTCTATTACCTTCTCTTTTACCTACATGTCCATGTCCAGAATTTCTCACCTCCTTTTAGCCCCAGACAGGTTCTCATGCGTACCACTTTTTGCATATACAGCCTGCATATGGGTACCAATATGCAGGGTACCAATTTTGCGGTTGCCAATCAACCTTTCTGAGTTTGTAACAAGTGGAATACTTTACCGTATTTATGTGTGCAGGAATCATTTTATGAGGACATTCTATTCAAAACTTTGAATTGTCTGTGTTAGAAAATTCTAGAACCAAAGTGTTCTTATCAATGGAGTAAGGAGTTTGGATTTTTCCCGTGTTATTGTTCTTTCTTCATATACTTTCTGCTTGCAATGATGTGTCTCATAAGTGCCTCTTATTTTATTTATGAGTGCTGCATCTAGAACCCAGAATCTGAAATGATTTGTGAGTGAATCATATTGTTTTATTCCTTAATCTAAAGCTTGTATAGCCATCCTCTTAAAGCCATGGAATGGGGGAATCCTTTTGGGCATATTTTGGGAGCTTGTGTTTGCTCAGCTGCTTC